>VZTV01008117.1:1786-15053 GCA_013400875.1 Anhinga rufa
TTTTTGATAAAATCGATTGAAAAAGGGAAAATTACTGGGTGGGAATCGGCAATATAATGCCCTGAGGCTGCAGAGCAGTAAATTGAATCTCTGGCCTCTCTGCTCTGTCACCCCTGACAATATGCACTTCTTCAGCAGCATCTCCACAAGACTGTTCCCAGGACCAGCATCCTTTTGCCTTGTTTCACAGAAAAACACCTCATTAATCAGTCTGCAGAACATCACAGCAGAGTAGATAAACAAAAAAAAAAAAAAAAGAAAAAAGGCTGAGAGAGATCTAGGCATTTTCATCACCACACNGAGGTAGAAGTGACTCATTTGTGACTTACTTGTTCATTAATGATGGGATTAAGAGCTGAGCTCTTGTTATCTGCCCAACTGGCTTTTTTTCAGATCACATCTGTCTAGTAGTGAGTGACTCCACAGCCAAACAGCACACTTGGCCAGGAGGCAGCATTTTACTGAACCGGTGTGTTTGAGATTGTGATTGCTTGACTTTACTCTTACTTAAATCAATGTGGCAGACAAATCATCTTTGAACAACCAGTTCTATCAGGTACAACCATTTCCGGGGAAAAAAAGAAACTGGATATATTTAAGCTAAAGTACTTAAGCATGGGCAGCATGTGATGGTGAATCAGTTTAATTGGTTTAGATTTGTAAGAAAATAGTACTATCAATGGGGTTAGGATTAGGTTTAGGGACAACAGGTGGTTATCAGTACAACTTGCAAAAGTCATGCTGCTCAGTGCATGTGAGCATGACATTAACTAATCTGTGAGTAAAACCAGACTGCACTGCCTGAAGAGGATAACCCTGGACAAAATCAAGACATAGTCCCCAGAAGAATATGCTATTAAGGCCGTTTCAAAGTGTCAGGAGCCTGGGTAAGGGCAGTGAGGATGCTCTAACAATAGCAACAATCTCAGCATCTCTTAGGAGGAAGGAGAGGAGGAAACTATTTTATTAAGCAGTTTCTTCCTGAACATCTAGTAGCTTGCAGGTCTGCTTAGAGCTTTCAGCTGGGAAAACCTGCCTCACCACAGGTACTGGAGCTCTCACAAAGAAAGGTTTCCTATCAGCCCTCTCATCTGCTTCCTAGCCTTACCAGCAGCTGAGTGGCCTCCCAAACTCAGCCTTCACCCATTTCTGAGTCAACTCCTCTCTTACAGCCTCAGTGTAACAGGCATGTGGAACAGCATGGACTCTCCTTATGCCACCCACTGGTCTCAGGGACATAATTAGCATGCTCAGCATAGAGCAGCTCTTGTCTGGACCACCTCGATATGGAGAGGAATAACATAAAAAATTCCTTCTAGAAAAGCTACTGTGCAAGAGTCCACGTTGCTCCATTTTCATCCATGATCCAGTAGGGATGCTGAACATGCCTCAACACCTGGAAAAGCACTTGCCTGACCTGCTGTGATGTACCCAAGCCTGTCCATCCTTCTTGTGGCTGAAGCAGCATGTCTCCTCAGCCTGCCAGCATTGTCTAATGCCCTCAGGCAAGGCAGACCCTCAAGCAAGCACATTTAGTGCACTTTGCAAGGGATCTCTCCCTCACAATTAGAGCACCTTGCTGTCCAAGGTGGATGTTGCGATAGTGTAATGTGCAGGAGAGGTATGGGCTCATTTTTGTTCTGTGTTTGGGAGAAACACTCGTTGATGTTGAGGCTATAATCCTCCCTCCTCCTTCTGCTCCCCAGATCTCTGGCTCTCTTCAGAACCACAATGAAAAGAAAACTTTGTTTGTTTATGGAGTTTCTGGGAGCCTCAGGTTTGTTTTCCTCCCTCCTGCATCCTGCCAACACTGGAAGTGCCAAAACATAAAAGAAAGGCATTTCTCTTGGAGTTGCCAGCCATGGTTGGGAAGAGGAGTGCCAAAAATCTCAGGAGAAATCTGCTCCTGATCTTCCCAGCACAGTCTTGCAGAGTGGAGGGATGGGGAAAGTTCAGTAAAGCATCTGGGCTGCTGGATGCCAATACAGCCTGCGTTCCAGCTGGGGATGTGTCATTACTCCTTTTGATAAGGACAGTGGCACGCAAAGTCGAGGCCAGAGGAAGGACTGCCGAATGCTCCAGAGGTGGTAGCCATCTGCTTGCAGATTTTCTGTGCGTGAAAGCATTGGTTCACTGTGTATTTAGTGCAGATGTTAAAGCCAAAGCCTCCAGATCCACATATCAGGCCGCTTCAGTGGCACCGTGGTCTTCAGTGATGGGCTGCCTTTTTGCTGCAATGTGTGGTCTTAACTAAGCCCCCCTCTGCCACCTGACTAGCATGTTTCACCAAAGTTGCTTTGAAAGCAAAACTTCAATCCCCCTTTGAAGATCTGAGGAATGGGAGTGACCCAGAAAATGAGTGTGATTCTGTCTTAATGGGCTTCCAGGGTGGAGTTAAGCCTCCTTGTTCCTGAAGAGATGTTAGCGGGAGCAGTAGGACATCCAAGGAAAGGCATTAAGTCCCTCCAGGACACTTGTGTCCCAGCTAATGTTGTACTGAGTTACCAAAGTTCCCATCAGAGAGGCATAATCCAGGGAAGAAATGAATTTTCTTGCAGTCCAATGTAGATGCCCACAGAAGGCCTTGTATTTTAACCTGAGGCTCATGGGTGAGACCAGTTTGAATAAAACATCTCACATGCCAAAGGCAGACTTTTGCGCTTGCTTTGATGTGCATGTTACTCTGGTGGGTGGGAAGGGTACCATGCAGATGAGGGAGCTTCAGCCTCCGGCATCAAGGTCATCTGTGAACACAGGAGATCCTGCATGCAAAAAAAATCTGCTTCAGGCCACTGAGGTCTTAAAAGGATGAAACAAGAGATGAGATTTTATTGGTATGTTGCTTGTGTATCCAAGAAGGAAGACACTGTGGAAACTCAGTAAGCTGGGGGCAACACAGGGTGGTATGGTCTTCCTGTGCCCACCAGTTGCTGTAACCTGTTGCTGAGGGCAGCCAGGAGTTGAATGGATTTCTAACGGTGTTTGAATCTTTACTTGATCTCACTCTATTTCCTGTTACTATTATATCATTTCATGGCTTTCCTTGGCTTCAGTCCCAGCACAATTCATCTGACGAGGTCTTTATGTAAGCTGAGAGAGGGGCACCTTCCTTAAAAAATGGGTGTTTGGAGGGATTTTCTCTATACCTTATTCCCTTACAGCATTAAGATCTGTCAGGGTTGGACTTCTGCCTGACTTCCTTCCTCTGCTATCTAACCCTCCTTTTACCCACCTCACCAGAGAAAGAGACTGTTGTCTTTAAGCCATCATTCAGAATACTCAGAAAGTTAAGGGTCAAGACCTAGATCACCTTCTCTTCTTAACCAGTACACAAGTAACTTACTGAGCTGTCCCCCTGCAAGCTCCCAACCCTGTGGAAGAAGTAGGGTGAAAAGTTCAGCAAACCACAATCCATTTTACAGCAGACCTGCAAAGCACAAATATTAATACTAATAAAACAAGGAGGGGGTGATGGTGGAATTCAGTTGCCAGTGGCTGATAGAACTTCAAATACTTAAAGTGTGAGCAAGGCTTTTAATCCACACACAATAAACTGTCCTACCTCCAGCATCAGAAGAAAACTGCTTTTTTTTTTAAGCTGGATTATCACAAAAAAAAAAACACCAAATGAAACCAAAACAAACAAAAAAAACAACAACAAAAACCCACAAAAAACTCAACCCGTGACATTGCTGAGCTTTCCTGTAAACCATCAGTCTGGATATATTTTATGATGTGATTTATAGAGAGTTTGTTTCTTAAGACTCAAAGCAACATTGCTATAAAAGTATAAAAGATGCGTTTTTTGGTAGTGGATGAATGCCATTGCCTTTTTTCCCCAGCTGGGAACCTGCTGAGCGGGTTAACGCCACTTGGAAAGATTAATTCTTCATGTGTGGGCATTTGTTGGCAGCCTTGAAGCAGCGCAGATTACAATGCCATCATCCTTCTGGTAAAGAGCAACACCATAGCAGCTACTCAAGATAAAAGATTCATTAATGAGTTTGAAGCCAAGGGGAATGTGCTTCCTTGGACTTCCAGCACCGGTTTTGCTGATTCTTTCTTCTGCAAACATTTTCACATCACTTTTGCAGCAGTTTTAGCGTTGCTGTTCTCTGTTCAAGTTATGGAACAGATTAGATAATCCCTAGGCCTTTTCCACCTCTAACACTTGTGGTTCTGGTTAAATAGCTGTCAAGTTCTGAATTTAAAAGAGCAGAACAAGCCAAGGCTTTTGAGGTTCTGCTGGGAGGATTACAACTTGTAACACATTCCATAGCCTTCCAAGAGTGCCTGCACTTTCGTGTTTCCGGACAAAAACTGTTATTCAACTCTCTGCAGAACTTCTTTGTAGTTCACCACACAATCCAACTTTTCCTTCTGGGTGAAGATAGCCTACTAAGGCTGGCTTCAGTAGAAAACTACCCTCCCTTTCATTGTTTGTGACTGAAGATGTTTGCCTATTGCTAAAGCAAAACAAATTTCCTTACAATAAAAAGTTGCATGTGCCAATTCACTTTTAAATGCAGCTCTTGGAATTTATAGAAAAGTAAAAGGTCCCAGGGAAATGAATTGTTGTCTTGTAACTTTGCCAAGTATATGTAAAAGAACTGATAGGTCTTTGGCCTACTTGCTTTTATTGTGATCTGTAAGCTGCACATAAATATTGTGTCTCAGATGGTGCAGTTTAGGACTGTGGAGTTTTCAAAGTAGGTTAAGGTGCTTTTCACCTCCAAATCATTTCTCTGAACCCAGCTGGCTGGTGCTTTTTGTAGTGAGCCATCACAGTGGAGAAGCAACTGATTTGCAGTCTTCATGGAAATGCCAAGGAATTACAAGGGCAAGAAATACACATCGGCATAGCATCACTGGATTCAACAGGGTTGCACTGATGTAGGTGGAGAATCTGATCTCTCACCTGGAGAGGCTCTCCTGGTGGAAATGCTGTGGGGAGGCACATACTCTCTCCCTTTGGCCTCCAAAAGGTGGCTTATTTTGGTCTCTCTTCTGCTGGGGCCCAAGTAATAGCCAACAGAGCGTTGCAAAGGAGCAAGAAGCCATGTCGTGATGGTGGTGTTTGGTATTGCTAACAAGCATGACATCTCAGAGGTCTGATCAACAGGCTTGATGGCACTTTTGTTTCAAAAGGCCTCCTAGTCCCACTGAGGTCCTGGTCTGGCATCAGAAGATACCTTGAATTCACTGACACCTGGGATGCTAACCTGCTATGTGACCTTGGGCACCTCAGTTTGGCTGGGATTCAAATCACCTCAGTTCAGTTACTTAAAAGTTAGGCCTCTAGTCAAAGCTGGCCATCTAGATTTCATCCAAGTGTAAAAATCACAGACTCACAGAACGGCGGGGGTTGGAAGGGCCCTCCGGAGCTCCCCCCGTCCAGCCCCTGCGTGAGCAGCACCCCCAGAGCAGGGGCACAGGACCGCGTCCAGGCGGGGTGGGAATGGCTCCAGGGAAGGAGACTCCACAGCCTCTCTGGGCAGCCTGGGCCGCTGCTCTGGCACCCGCACAGCAAAGGGGTTTTGCCTCAGATTTCAGTGGAACTTCCCGTGTTCCAGCTTGTGCCCGGTGCCCCTTGTCCTGTCGTCGGGCACCGCTGAGAAGAGCCCAGTCCCATCCTCCTGACTCCCGCCCTTCAGATATTTATAAGTATTGATGAGATCCCCCCTCAGCCTTCTCTTCTCTTCTTCTTTTCTCTTCTCTTCTCTTCTCTTCTCTTCTCTTCTCTTCTCTTCTCTTCTCTTCTCTTCTCTTCTCTTTTCTCTTCTCTTCTCCAGGTCTCTCAGCCTTTCCTCATAAGAGAGATGCTCTAGTCCCTTGATCATCTTTGTAGCTCTCTACTGGACTTGCTCAAGCAGTTCCCTGTCCTTCTTAAACTGGGGGGCCCAGAACTGGACACAAAAATCTCTTATGACATAGTACAGAGGTCATGTCGTTCAGCCAAGGTCACATCTCTCAGCTATGACTGGTAGCCACAAATGCAGGCTATTTGCCTCTGTGGTAGGGGTGGCTTTTACTATCCACACTAGTATAACCGTTTTGCCAGCCACCCAGCATAACAGGGCCTTGATCTCTGTGCCATTGTAGTACAAGTAGAAAAAGTCTAGCTTTAAAGCTTCGTTATTGCAGCGACACCATTTTTATTGTTATTTTGGTAGGATGGTATTACTTAGCAGCTCCATGTATTTACAACTGTTAATGCAGAATCTGACACTGATTTATAGGCAAAATTAGTTGCTTTCTCTAGATAGAAGCAGCACATAATGCTTTCTATTTAGGCCTGATATGTAGGTGTTAAGCTTGCTTTTCTCAAAAAAATTTGGATCTGCTTTACTCTCTGCCATTGGCCAACTGTTGAAGATTTTATCTGGGCCTTTCTTCCTTTCCTGGTGCTGTTTGTTTATAGCACAGGAATTTCAGCCTTGTCCTTTTGAGAGCATCCTCTATGCTATTAGATCTCCGCACAGCTTTATTACAACTGGTTGCTCCTCCTGCATATCATCTCTGATGTTAGACTCCAGCTGCATTAGGTGCACTTTAACACTCCACCAATGCAAAAGGCATTTTTCTTCCTTCCTTAGGAAGGAGATGACAGAAAATTCATCCCTGGGAGAAAAAGAGTCTCTTTCGCAAGACAAGGAGCCTGGCATCTTTGTAGCTTGGATGCAATTGGTAATTGTGAACTCAGCAGAAATAGGATGGGTTGCCCTGTTGTAGGTGAGTGGCTTTAGCAAGCTCTTGTGGTCAAATCCTTCTCCTTTATAAGGAAAACCTTAAAGAATCCCGTGGTGAGGCTTGGTCTTTGAAATTGTGTGTGTCTGGGGGAAGGCTTATTAACTTGGCATCTAGATTTGAAGTTGTTAATGTACCAGAGGCTGTAGCCAAAGAGCGTGGGTTTGGGGAAGGGAGCGGTTTTTGGGTTTGTGTTAGCTATATGCCATATTAATTAATTTGAAACATATTCATTATAATGTTTGTATTATATTCTACTATCATTCTTCTTTAGCACTATTGTGGGCAGTTTGTTTGCCTGTCACTATAACCACATGTTGTTTGCCTCTGATGGGACTGTTTACCAGTAAGTAGCTTATGTCTGTACTGAAATCAGGGCTCTGCACGTCCTTTTTATATTCCCCAGGCAAACACGGTGCAACATGATGGGAGTCAGGAATGTTTGGGGACAATGTGGGAAAGAGCCTAGTGTACTTACTGCCTCTGCATGATAGCACATACCATGTTTTCCTTTAGTTTCTAGACCAGCTAACATGGCAAAAACCATGCTCTGGCTGACCCTAGGACAGTCTGGACCACATTTCTATGCCAGTCGTAAAAGTCCATTAGACTGGCTTTGGCTGCAAATCACAGTAGTTCATGACATTTAGTGTAATACAGGAGACAGATCTGGGAGACACTGGTTCACAAACCTTATGGTGGACCTATGAGATATTCAAAACACTTATGTCTCCCTTCTCCATTATTTAGCTGTAACGATTAAAATTCTGAACCTTCACTTAAAGCAGACTTGGATTTCTCACTCAAACTAAGGAGTTGGCTTCCTAGTTTTGGGCAAAATCACAAGATTATCTTCCTCAAACTTAAAACTTTGAAATGGGGTGGATATCCTAGCTAATTCTGCAAGTACTCCTGCATTTTACAAATCAGATCTTCTCTGAAGCTGAGACCCTCTTTTGTGTCCCAAAGGATCCTAAGACGGGAAAATGTGGACTTTCCAAACTTTTGATGCGAGTAAAATTGTATTCTTGTAATTCAGAAGAAATATAATTTATAAATTGAAAGTTAAATTGTAAAGCTATCAACATTTTGGGATTATAAAGGCAGCAGACACAATTAACTCTGAAATAGGAGGCTACAGAGAGCTGAACCAATCGCCATGTTTCTCCAACAGCTAGCTTGCATGCAGCTACTCCGTATATACACCAAGAATGCATATGTAGCTTTGCTGCAAAGTCATAGAATCATAGAATCATAGAATTACTAAGGTTGGAAAAGACCTCTAGGATCATCAAGGCCAACCATCAACCCAACACTACCATGCCCCCTAAACCATGTCCCCAAGTGCCACATCAGCACATTGTTTGAACACCCCCAGGGATGGTGACTCCCCCACCGCTCTGGGCAGCCTGTCCAATCTAACCCTCCTCTGACGCAGCTTGAGGCCGTTTCCTCTCATCCCATCACCAGTGACTGGGGAGAAGAGACCAACCCCCCCTCACCACAGCCTCCTCTCAGGCAGCTGCAGGGAGCGATGAGGGCTCCCCTCAGCTTCCTCTTCTCCAGGCTGAGCCACCCCAGCTCCCTCAGCTGCCCCCCAGCACACTTGTGCTCCAGACCCTTCCCCAGCCCCGCTGCCCTTCTCTGGACACGCTCCAGCCCCTCCATGTCCTTCTTGTCCCGAGGGGCCCAAACCTGACCCCAGGATTCGCGGTGTGGCCTCACCAGTGCCGAGCACAGGGGCACCATCCCTGCCCTGCTCCTGCTGGCCACACCACCCCTGACACAAGCCAGGGTGCTGCTGGCCCCCTTGGCCACCTGGGCACGCTGCTGGCTCATGCCCAGCCGCTGTCAGCCAGCACCCCCAGGCCCTTCTCCGCCGGGCAGCTCCAGCCACTCTTCCCCAAGGCTGGAGCGTTGCCTGGGGTTGGTGGGGCCCAAGGGCAGGACCCGGCACTTGGCCTTGTTGAGCCTCATGCAGTTGGCCTCTGCCCATCGATCCAACCTGTCCAAGTCTCCACATGGCTCCTTATCTCCAGAAGTGTTTGACATGAGTTTAACTCTTTTCCTGCTGAAACCAATGGCAGCATAAAACTGCTTCTACCCTGCATTTCCTTGTTTATATTTGGATACGGTTTTTTCATTTACTTTAAGGAATGATGCTGATTTGTTACTTGGTCAAAAAGTTTTGGCTTCTTCCTTCATACTTTTTTCAGCAATCCACATGCATCACAGGGGTGGAGGAGAAATAATTGGCCTATAACTTTGCACAGCTCAGGGAAAACCTACAATTAGCATTGCTGCAAATTGCTGCCGGATGAAATTGGTGAGTTGAGAAGTAGAAAAGCCAAAGAGCCCTTGAAGTTGAAAAATTTTCCTGTTCGCCTTAGAATGTTTATGATCTTAAGGCATCAGATGTATCTCTGGGTCCTGTTCTCATAATGAAGTATCTCTTGAGATTTCTTCCACCAGTGTTGTCAGTGTTAACGTGGGAGACATCAAAGCAAAGCAAGATAACTGGCAACTGGCATGGCAGCATGGGGTAAAAGGTGAACACTTTGTGAAATGATGCCTGCAGGCTGTGTATTCCACATCAAATGCAGGCTCTCCCGAGCTTTAAAACCAGAGCACCATAAAACTCTAGGTGACTCCCTTAATAGGTTTAAAAATAATTCTCCCAAGCTTGCTCCCCGTTGTTCACATAGTCTCTTACCTGCAATGGAGAGCATTTCATTGCAAGCTGCAATGAAAGGGCAAGAGGGGAGAGGAGACACAGAGCAGGAAGGAGCCAGAGGCAGCTGGTAGTCTTGCAGGATAACATAACTGCTCTGGCACCCCCCAGGGCCAGGGGCCAGGTGCAAGGGTGGATGTTCAAAGGAGGCTGAGGAGGGAGGTGCCCAAATCTCGTGTAAAACTGTTGCAAATTGGGCAATTATTTGCCTTAGGCTTCCATGTTTTGTAGCAATCGCTGTGTAGGGGAGAAAAGGTGTGTGCATATCTTGGGCATTAAAGGGTGAGATGGTATTTCGAGCATCTCTCTCCCTCTTGAGCATTTTGGTATGCCCAGCTCTTACCTTTACAATCCTGTTTCTGTTACATGTGTAAAGCCTGAAGCAGTTCAATCAGTAAGGATCATGCATAAGGGGAGCAGTTCATTTGAGGCATGGAGCCAGTTTGAACAGAGACTTGTATAGGCTTCTTGAGGTCAAGGGGGTTGGGAAAAGGCAGTCCCAAAGGATCCAAAATATTTTTCCACTTGGCTCTTCATTTGTGCCCTGATGTGGTGGGGAGATGCTAACCCTGACGCACCCCATGGCAGGGAATAAACGATTCCCTAATCTTGACGTGTTCCCTTGTGTCACTAGAATACGCCCAAGAACAGTTGAAATGTCCCTTCTTCTCACTAAATTCTACCAAATGTCTCCCAAGAACAACAACGGGGAGCCGAGACATGGTATTTCTAATAGAGATCTGGGAAAACTGAGGACCTGCTCACAGCTGGAGTGGATGGCCAGGCCAGATGTACCTGAATCCTTGCACCAGTGGAAAACATCCCAAATGTCACTCTATAGTTTTTTCCTTTTTTATTTTTTTCTCTCTTGTTAACGAATTCATCCTATGGTGGTTGGAACTATTTCATGGCATGTTTTTTTTCTTTCATGGTTGAAAGGTTCAGTAAGGTCATCCCTCCTTACTGAAAGCAGGAATGACCATCACAATTAGTTTCTCTGCAATCTGATGCCAGGTCTTGCTGTCTAGTAGCCCAAAGCACTGTCACCAGCATTCCAGGGCTTATGCCAGTCAAAGGAGCAACATAAATGTTTCTCTACCAAAGAGCAATTGATTCTTTGTTGTCCACAGGCTCCTCTGCTTAGGAGCACTTTGCAGGCAGAAGATTACGTGTCTTTGGGGAATGAGGGAGAGGAGGAATTAGCAAGGACTGTGTCTGAAGTGGTGTGATGAGTGCTGGCAAGATGGGACTGACTCTGTGGTGCTGTGGGAATAGATGCATTAGGAAACCTTCATTTCACTGCCCCAGCAAATGCTAGGTCTGACAAAAAGGGTTTATGACCAAGCTAGTTTGGGGGTGTGAGCAAGCAAACACTGAGTGTAGCAGGTCCTGGATGTTCGGTGAGTTGGAGGTGATGCCAGTAACAGGGAGCCAGAGCCAGGCTCACCAGTTAATTGCAGCAAGAAGGTGTTCTGCAAAAAAATGATAGCGGTGTAATTGGCACTAGGGAACAGGTGTGAAAACCCTGGAGGCATTATTCTAAAACAGCCACGGCCACTTAAAAATCAAACCCCAACCATCCGTAGAAGCATTTTTTCCCTTGCAGCTCTGCTTAGGGCTTCCTCGGGAGGGAACAGTCCTGCCATTCTCTCCTTCCACAGATGGCTAATTGGGGCTCTTTGGAGCAGCTAGACCATGAAGGAGCAATTTACTGTGGACTCTGCTTAGGAAATTAGAGCCATGCTACTGTGAGATGGGTCTGGTCTGCCCTAGCCTGCAGCTCTGGGAGCAGGGGGAGAAGAGGAAGGAGCTCTTGCAAAGCACATAAAAATGGTCATCTGGAGATAGCAGCCACTGTGGGCTCACATGTGGTTTTTCTTTTTTTAAAACTAAAGAGAGGTGAGGGCATATTTCCAGGCTGTTGGAGCTGTGAAGCTGAATGTCATGTGCAAAAGGCATGGCACTGTCTTGAAGCAGGCAGGAGGTACTTAAAGGGTCATTATAGGGAGCAACAGCCTGTGCATAAGGGCAGAAATCTGGCCCCAAAGAGAGGGCTGTCTAGTGGTAGCACTACTTAAAGGCAATGAGCAGGACAGCCTTCTTAGACATGACTGCCTTTTGCTGCAATGTGAGGTCTGTCCCTGGGGAACTATGGCAGCAAACGGGTGTGAGCAGAGGACCACAGACTCCACAGAAGGAAGGGAGGCAGATGGAGTTGTGTGATAGTTGTAGAGACCTCTTCCTGTGCAATCTCATCGGGTGTTGGATCTATGTAGCAGAGGTTGAGAGGCTGCTCAAGGTCACAGCAGAAGCTTGGGGCTGGGACTGCCTCATTACAAAACTACTTGGACCTGTGTCTTCCCAGCTTGGTGGGAGGAAGGATCAAAACTACTAACATCTCTCAGTCCTTTCCTTGAAGCAGGTTTTGTCTGTGCAGCAGAGGTATGACCTTGGGTTTTGAGAAATATCCTCTCCTTCTCCCATAAGTGGTGTGCAGCATCAGTTAATAGTCTTCAAACCTTGCCATTTCCTACCTCTACTTTACAGCACTCAGAAGGATTTTGAAAGCCTGAAGAAATAGCTCCATATTGGCATGGTTCTTTCCTTAGAAATGCACCACACATAGTGTTTTAGAAACAGTGGGTTTGGAGGTGTGGAAGGCCCTTGACTTCGGTCCCCCAGGGGGACCTCTGTCTCCTCTGGGGTCCATTAGCTGGGATTGGACCACAACAAAGAACCCGAACATGGCATCCTGCATCCTCTGGGCAATAGCAGTTGTGTCCTATGGAGCCAGTAGTATAAGGGATGCCAACAGGGGCCAACTGGAGTTCGTGCATTACAGGTGATATGAGCACTGTGGCTTTTACTTACTAAATTCTGCTCCCCCCACCCCAAAGGAAACAGGAAACTGTTTACATTTTTGTAAGTGAAGTCAAATGTTCAAAAATCTAGAAAATGCCAGATGTATAGTTGCCACTGTAATCGCGCACATGTGCTTTGATATAGCCTTTAGTTACCTGACTCCCTGCGTTTCCCAAAAAGACTGCCTAGGGAGCTGAATTATGGCTGCCCAGATAAGCTTGGATCAGGCATTTCCAGCTTCTGAGTACCTAACTCTCCCACCTACACAGCTCTTTGACACCGTGTGATATAAGCATGTTTGCAAGGCAGGCGGCACGGCGTTTTGTGTGCAGGGTAGCTCAGGGTGGTGCAAGGTGTCGTATGACTTTGAGGGTGCTGCACCCAAGAGCTGACCCTGATCATTTCTGCTCCCAGAGCACTTAACAAATTTTGTAGGTTTTCTGCTGCAGTGGCTTTGCTTTTGCAGGCAGCTTTGAAACGTGGTGGCATCTGACCTCTGCTGAAACCAAAGGCATGACTCTGTTGGCTGCTGAGCATCACCTGTAGTATCCTCTCTGGAAATCCCGAGGTGCATTCCTCATTGAGCCCACTTGTGTTTGTTACAGTGTGACAGAAAGCAAAATATTTTTTCTGTGATGATGGAGTTAATATCTTGTTCATTCATGACTCTGTTTAGGAATTGATATTATAGATTTTACCTCACTACACAGTCCAGTACCAGCACCTTGTGAGCAGGTTTTGGTTAAGATAAGCAAACCATGAGAGTTCAGTCTGTATGGGAAGCACAGAGGACTGGAAAATCAAGTTGCTGGCTAGGAAATTCCACCTGAGTTTTGGCTTCTGGTTTCAGGATAACAGTGAAATCTGTCCATGTCTCCCTGTTCATGGTGTGTGGCACCCTGATACAAGCAAGGGGGTCATTACCAG
>VZTV01008124.1:363-11709 GCA_013400875.1 Anhinga rufa
GTGATTTCCCCCGCTTCTGTGTTCACATTAGTGCTGGGAAGGAAGCGGTGCTGGGGCTGCTCTTCTGCCTTACTCATGTGATGGTTGTTCCTTCCCTACAACCCCACCATTGCCTCATGTACCCCAAAGAAGGGCAGAGCTTTACCTTAAATAAACTTCTTGGCACTTAGTGAGTTAACCTCTCTGATCTTACAGTTAACTTACTGTATCTCACAGTACTCTTGTACAGTACCAACATAAAAGTTGGTACACATTTTTTCTCTTATGAGCTTACCTCCAGGAAGATGAGAAACCACAAGGAATCTGAGCGCTTTGAACACAGGCTTTGCATGGAATTCCTACCCTCTTCCCTGGTAAACCCTTGGAAACAAAGTTATTTTCAGATGTCCCCAAAGAATCTTTCCATCAAATGGCTGAGGTCATGAATAATAGCTTTATTGATGAGAAACGTCAATCACCTGTTCAGTAGTGAGGAAAAATATGATGGCACTATTTTTTGGCCAGATCTTTCTGACATTTTTTTCCTCACCATGAAACCTTCAGGCTTCCCTCTAGCATACATGAATGAATTAACCATGCAGCCCTTTGCCACTGCCAAGATCCTTCTTATCCTGCTCTGTAGATGAAAGGACAAGGAATCTATGGATCTGCTTTGCATCTCTCACCGCAGGCAAATGTCCCCTTTATCACCAAGAAACACACCAAGACTCGGTTAAGATTTAAGGCACAGACTTGCTGTGTTTAAGCTCAGGTCAGAGCTCAGCAGGCAGTCAGCAGATGGATCTAAACCTCATGACCACTTGAGGCAGACAGGCAGTATTTTAGCCCTGAACATACTAAGCCACTGTGACACTGGCACGTGTGCCTATTTTTGGTGTCACTGTTACCAAGCTGGTAAATACAATTGTGAGCCTTAGGTCTTGAGGTGGATTTCAAACTCCACAGCTAAACACCACACTTGCAAAAGGTGCATCTTTGGGTATTGAATTAGTCTTACAGTGGCTGGAAGGTTATCACAGGAAGGTTAGGAAGGTTCTGTAAATCAGGTCATTTGAAGTACCTTAGACATGGGGGCATCCATACAAGCACTTCTTAAAATTTGGGCCAGGGCCTTATTTTGAGAAAGTAATGTTTGATCCACTGTAAAGTTAGTGCCATGCATAACATTTAATGCAGACAAGGGGCTGGGCTGAAGACTTCTTAAAACTAAAAGGAATTCATTTGTACCCAGTGGAGACAAAGTGAGGCCCCATTTCTACCCTTGCTCCTATGTCAGTCAGCTATTTACTTCCAATAGCATCGCTTTGGTCTGCAAGCTCTATTCAAAATGAATCAGGATGACAGAACCTGATCCACTAATAACAATGTATTAATAAAGTTTTAGACTTAAGAGTATGAACTTTCAAAAGTAATTCAGGTGTGATTACAATCCATGCAGTACCAATATTTTTGATCTTGTACATTATGTATGAGACCATTATGATGGGCTCACTGGAGCTCAAGTCTAACCTGACTTATGATGAGAAAAGCTCTTTGATGAGAAAAGTTATGGAAGCTACTCCGCACTTTTCTATGGATTCCCCTTTAAAATTACTCTTCTATTGCAACTTCATTGCTGAAAACAGCTTTCTGCTTTCACAGCTTGCTCTTAATGCAAAGAATAACTCAGAAGAAGGAAAGATGGCAGCTGCTTTTAAAATACATAGCACTTGAAACTGGAAATAAACAACATATATGGGAGCTCTGGCATTACAGCATCTCACAAAGAGGTGACATAAGGCTTTGAAAGTAGTAGAATTCTGAGGCAATAGCTAAAGTCTGCCGGAAGAGCTGAATCCTTATTTAAATGGGAATTTCTGGGTGATGGACACTGCACTGTTTCCTGTCCATCAGCTTCTCCCTGATTCTGTACCTTCCTCATATACATACAAGACTATCTACAGGCAAATCTGACACAAAAAGTGGCACAGAGTTTTATTTTGTTTTGTTTTATTTTATTCCAGCTGAAACTGGAATAAACCTGGCGGACTTTTAAGAAAATGTCCAGACAGTTTAGTTTCGCTATATTAGTTTAAAATAAAATCTGTAAACTAGTTGGACTGAAAGTGCAGGCTCTTGGCTGTTCAGCTGGAAGGATTGTTCTTTGCTATATAATCTCTGCTAAATGCAGCAGAGATGGCTCTGCGACTACTGAACTAGTGGGTTTCAAGAGTCCCAAATTGTTTACATTGAGAAGAAATGTTTCAGCAGAACTGAATTTTACCTACTGTTTTATAAATACTTCTTCACAGAGCAGCAGCAGAAGGGATGTGTTGTAAAGTAAATGCTCAGGAAGTCACAAAGCATTAATTAATTCCTAATTTTCTTTACTTTTTACCTCTGATTCTACATGCAGCTTCAGTGGGTACAGACTCCAGCCTTAATAGCCAAGGTCCACTTCCTTACTGCTGAAGAATCTGGCACTCCATTACATTGAGCAGGAAAGAAAATATCCTGAAAGGTGCCCCAGCATAAGGGAATGGGAGAGTAAGTGTAAATAAAGCAGAGGCTGGGCAGACCAACAAGAAATGTTTAACATTCCATGCTCTCCACAAAGGGCAGGTCAAGGAAAGGGAATGAGTGGTTGGGATGAAGCACATGCCACAGATATTTTTCAAGTACTGTTCAGCAGAGTATATCTGGTCACGTAAACATCCACAACAAACGGCCTTGCTCTTGAACGTGGCAAACCTCCCGAGGTCTGTCTATATATGCAGGAGATGGGTCTCACTATGCAGGGAAGCTGTAGCTGCTGAATTCACAGCAGTATGTTTGAATTTGTAGGCACAAACAATACTGAAAGCTGCACCCCAAGTGCCAGATATCCTCAGATGTGACCAGTTGGACTCTTGCTTGCTTATGTCCTAGTCAAACCAATATACTGTCAGGCTACGTGTGCACTGAATGACTCTGGACAGGTAGGAGGTGGAAGAAGGGAACTTGTCAAAAGTCGTAACTCAGAATTCGGGGGAAAGCTGAAAAAAACTTTACAAGAGATGAAGGTTCCAGATGTAGTGGGCAAGGCTTCTTATTCTTTCTTATTCTCAGGTGTAATCCAAAGTAATTGCATGAAGATCAGAGTTATTAACCCTCTCTTTTAATTTATAGAGACTTGAAGCAACAGGTTTGATTCTATTTACAGCTCAAGTCACTCAGGACTTTGAAATTATGAGGCTGCAGTGATGTAAAAGTGGTATGAGATCAAAATGAGATTTATTTTTGGTTTATACTGAAACTTAACCCACACAATGTTTAACAGCAGTTGGTTATGTAGATACGGGTCTTCAGAAAGCTGCAAAACATTCAGCGGAGGTAAAATGTTTCCTCTCTTGTGAATCAGCGACTACCCCATTCTGGGAACTGCCATGTAGAAGCAAGAGTATGTTGCTAAAATAGTCACACTCAACAGGGAAAACATAAGCTGTACTCTGCAAACAATGGTATGGAAAAGAGTACTGTCAAGGTCCCAGATACCAATGAGGAAGACATATGTCCACTTGCTTATCTGGAGACTATTTTGTTAACGTTGTTTGACCTGTCAGGGTAGGACCACCAAGGGCTCTTGAAGGGGCAAAAGTCCTCCCTGAGTGTCCCATGAGTTCACACCGTGACCCAGCTGCTGCAGATACTCAGCGGTGGCCAGAGAGGTTGTGTTGATTAGCAAAACCTTTTATTTATGGGGAAGGAGGGAGAGGTAACAGCACTGGGACTATAGATCTTGACTCGTAGGATTTGCAAAGGAATGGAAGGAGTGGAAAAGCTTTCTTAATCTCACTTTGCAAGACTTGAACATGTCCCATTTTAGCATTAATAGTTGTCTAGAATACCATAAGTTTTTGGATGCCATGCTTATAACTACTACCTTAGAGCAGAAGAATGATGTAACTCTACTACTTGCAACAGTCACAGTACCCATTTTACCTTTTTTTCATCTTTTTATATTGGTTAATAGTTAGTATTAGCAGCTATTTTGCCTCATAAGCAGTTTGAAACTCCTTACTGGATTGTTTGCATGGAGATCCAGAGAGAGGTAAGCCTCCTGGAGCTTGAGAGTTTTGCAGACATACGATTTTATTTTTTTTTTTGAGATGGCAGGGTTCAGAAATCTAGCTGGAGTTCATGAACCTATTCTTCCTGTAACTGAAACCCATGTTTTAGTCAGGGTTGATTCAATTTTTAAAATAAATGTTTTCCTAGTTACAGGGAAAGCCAGTGCTATGTGTAAGGGGTAGAATAACACCCTTCCAAAATCTGTGTGTCATGGGTGGGTGGCCTATATGCAGGATATGCACGCACACAAAATCTAGCTTAGAGTAGGAGATTTTCTCCCCATCTGTTCTCTCCCGCCTACTCCCCTGCCATAATTTCTGTCATCTTCCTGCCTTCTCTCTGAGCTATTTGCACATCGACATATTTTTTAAAAACATGCTTGTAGTAATTATTTTCAGTTTCTCTAAATGGAGATCAAGCTCAGTACCATTAGATTTCACCAACATAGAGTTTTTGTCCAGCTTCAGCTTAAGTAGAGTTTACTTTTCCTTAATAGGGCTGCATGTCTGAACTTGGATTACTGACATAAACACAGTGATAAGAGGTTCTTACTGCTTGGGCATGTCATCTATCCAGCCTGAGTTAGCAACAGCACCTACCGTCTTGAAGCATCTGGAATACCAGATTTCTCTGCAGAGACCCAAATGTGAAGAGTAGGGACACGCCATGCTAATGTCCATGACTTAACCCTTGCAGAAGGGAAAAGATGGAAGCCACTGTGTTAAAAGTGCTCTCCAGTCTTTATGCCTGAGTCCTGCAGCCCTTTTGCCCAGTGTGTCCCATTGATCCCCAGAAAAACCTCCCCAAGGACAGTAGGATTTTTCCCGTCTTGGATTGTGGTCATACACATTGCATGAAATTCCCATTCACACTGGGGAAAATTCCATGTACAGATCAAGGGCAGCACAATCTTAGGTATGCAGTCATCTGCCAAGAACAGACACATCTATTTTCTTTCATAAAACCATGGAATTACCCTTTGCAGAAGGGAGATAAATCATTAAAAGCATGTTAGGATATCAGACAGGAAAATGTAAATAACCATACATAACAGCATCTGTTCCTGATCAGGTTCCATTCTTTGATCTTTAGAAAGATGGTTATTATTAATTAGCAGGGTCAACACTAAGCTTTTTCTTTGTAACAATGCTCTTCTGAACCACTCAAATAATAGACAGTTGCTTGTAGTTTTGCTATGCTAAGCTTCTCTGGGGAGGATTCCTCAGATAAATCGGATAACAAAATTACCTTAATATAAACATGAAGTTAGGCCATGTCTGCAGTAGATAGAGGAGCCATGTTATTGGCAACCATCCTTTGAAATCCTAAATGAAATGGTTTCCAACCATACTGAGATTGCTGGTATTGCAATTGAGATTGCAATCGTTGCTTGAGATGTGGGCATCTATCTGCTGTGCCATGTTCCATCTGCAACAATAAAAGCCACCACATTACAGGCTCCAAGATTGCGGAAACACTCCTGTTAAGCTGCATTTCAGTCTTGCACTACTGGCTGGATTGAAGAATTTTCACTGAACTCACTGGATAAACTGTAGAGTCCTACTGATGCCCACATGACTGGACTCCACGACTGAGTACAGGATCAGACCCTGAGAGGCTGGTCTCAGATCCAGAACAGGCGAATCCTAAAGCCTAGTGCCAAACCATATGGCAAGAGTAAAACCCCAGACACAGCACATATGCTACAGCTGGGTCTCACTAGTCTTCAGTGTGCAGTTTCTGATTCCACTTCTTTGGAATTGAGCGGCAAACTGGAACAAGTTACACCTGTAATTTAATTGTGGCTCATAAAGTTTACAGGCAACTTCTTTCTTGTTAACATGCTATAATCACACACTGTTTTTTGAACGAAAGTCATAGCAGCCTCTATGGAGGCAGTCTACTGAAGGAATGGGAAATTACTGTGATTAGTCCTACTTTTCACACAGCAATAGGCATTAGAAGTTCAGGGTCTGTGATTATGTCTCTTTCTGCCACAAGACATGCAGAAGACTAGTCTATGTAAATTTGCACATATGTTCGAGATTGGCCCAGTATGGCCCAAAGTAATTAGGATTAGAATTGCTGTTTCACAATTTTCAGGGCTGAATGTTCAGAAAATCATGGACATGCCATCTTGTATAACTGCTAATGTGGTTTGACACCAAAATAGCTCATTCTCTCGAAAAGGATGTGTAGGCAAATACACAAATGCTTCCTCCTTGCTCAGTCCAACAGATGCTTGCTATAATATAAGCCAATCTGGCTCTCTGTTCATGAAAATGTGTGTAACAAGTTGGGCTATTTATCATTGCCTCTCTGGCTGCTTTGACAGAAATAGAGTAGGGAAAACATTGCTTCACATACAAAGCTTGCAGCCAATGACAAAATGGCTGACTAAAGGGTGGGAGAGGAGTCAAAGCAATGTACACAATAGCTGCAAACATTTTGAAAATATGGGCATCTGTGGTCTAGGCTTACCTCACAACAAGTGGAAAGAACTGGGTCACTATGATCATGTATCATTATTTGCACAGCTGTAGTATTGTATGTAAGAGCATATGTAAAGTAAAATCATCATTCATTCAATCCTTATGCAAAATGCTGCAATGAAATCATGGCTATATCTGATTGGAAGAGTAGAAAAAATGTAAACCCAGCCATCACCGGTGCATTGTTAAGGTCATAGCGGTTGCATAGTTGAAAACTATTGCATTGGATGTTGTGAAGGGAAAGATGTAGTACTTCTAAGAATGCTGCTCCCTCTTCCTTAGCACACATTGCAGAATCATAAGATTATGTCCCATTTTAAGTAGGCAAACTGTCCTACAGATTTCAGCCAGGATTTCACCAATCCATACATCCAGCTTGTTCTTCAGGACCTGGGAGCATCAAGGCTGGAATGCTAACGTCTCTGCGGCCACTTGCAGCACCAGGGAACCCTGACGCAGCAGCGTCTGGCTCCCGGCTCCCTACTCCACTACTGCCTCTTCCCTTTCACAGCCACACTTACACATACACTACTCTGGGCATGACTCACTGTCCACCTCTCTCAGAAAGAGCCTCCTGTCTAGCTGGGGGCACTGGATTGCACGATGTTTGTAACTGTGTCTCCATACTGAAATGCTTGCATAATGTGCTTGATTTGGTAAAGAAATAAGTTACACAAATGCCTCAGCAACCTGAGCTGTACTCGTTCAAAGAACCTAGCTGGAAACCAGCAAATGGTGGTAGAAATTGTTTCATCTGATTTTTGTAATTCATAACTAGCATGAACAGACTTGAGCTTTAGGTGATAATTAGATGCAATGTCAGAGCTGTATCTTACTTTTGAGCCCTTTGCAGATAACATAAAATTATTGACCTTAAAAAGGGTTGAGATGTGTCCTTTTCCTAAGGTGTTACTTTTCTCCTCATCCTTCTCCATGTCTTCTGTGCAGCCCCATAACCTACTCCTCTAGGAGTTCAGAAACTAAGTAGCAAAACATTACCAACTCAGAGTGCTTGTGGTGCCCTGCCTGCAGCGATGCTCAGGTGCAGTACAAGTAGGAAGGGAGAGGAAACTTCTAAGACATAAACCCAAGTCTTTCCGTGAAGTGTGTTCCCTCTGTGCTGGGGTGGAGGTGACAGGTTCCTTTCTTCTTCTGTGGACCCAAGCCCTGAGTTTCTAATAACTGACCGTGCAGGGATACAACATACAAATACAGAGTCTCCTTATCGCTTCTCCATTCTCCCCTCCGTCCACAGCTTATAGACAGAGCACTGCTTGGCCCTCTGCTGGGACTCTTAACTCTCCATCTCCAAAAGGCTTTATTTCTGCCTAGGGAAAAAGAGGCTAATAGGTAAAAAAATGTGGGGTTGTGTTTGGAAGAGTGATCCCTGTAGTTCTTTCTGCTGACTACAATTTTGCACACTACTACCAACTAGTCCATAGCAACAACTAACAACAGGGACTTCTCTGTGTCCCCTTCTGTCTGAATGCTAAGCACTAAAAACAGATGCTAATTGTACGGTTCCAGAGAAAAAGAAAAAGAGCGTACTGGGGTGACTCAGGACATATTCCCACTGGTGTGCAAGGAAAAATGGTATTTAGATATGTGGAGATTTGTCTGTGGTTAACTGTGGCTTGTTGGGGGCAGGGGAAGAGTATGCATGTATATGCAAAAACTCACAAGCACCACCCTGAACTATTTTAAGTCTTGGAGATGAAACTGGTGATTATCTACTGTCTAAGTTGTTAGCAAATGACTATTCAATGCCACGGTGGGACAAGCTGAACTCAGTGACAAATAAAGAATGGGATAATAAACAGAATTTTACGTGTTTCTTTTGAAGCATAAAACTTGCTACAAATTACGTATCATTAAACAAAGGCATAAAAACTTATTGGAAAACAGAGGGTGGCAACACTTAGACAAAAATGTAAATGTGACTCTGGTGCATATATTTTTACCTGAGGGAAATCAATGCCTGTGAAAACACTCAAGACAAGAATGCCTATGAAAATGAAAACACTCAAGGCAAGAATTTATTACCCTACAATTATATTTTTTATTGTATTCTTGAACATCCTGTCAAGTGATAGGAATGCAGTGCTCTGGATCGCAGTCACCATTCTTTCAGTGCTTGACTATAAGCACTGACAAGGAACTTAGGACAGCATTTTACAACCCAAGTTAGACACTTAAGTTTGCAATTAGGCACCTAAATAGCATCATTATCTTAGCTAATAAGCTCAGGAACGGAAAACTTCTTTAGAAAAGGTAACTGAAGTTGCTTATTTAGGTGACTTACAAGTACCAAAGCTTGAGAATGCTGTCTATAAGCTTCCCGTGCCTTCAGCTACTTTAGCTGGAGGGATCGTAAAACTCCACTTGCTACGTGACATCGCATGCTACAGCTGGTTTTTGTCACCATAAAGCTCTGCATGCTGGAGTCAGGTTATTAATTAAGACACAGTTTTTTGGCACTCCGCTGTGACTTATGTCCATAATGGACTTGCAGCAAACGTTGGTTCCAAGCAGTTAGCTTCTCCAAGTTCTCTTTTAAGTACCTCCTTGAACGTTTGAATAACAAAAGTCATCATGGAAGATTCTGTTTTCCTTGGTATGGTCCTTCCTTGTCTCACCTGATCTAAATTCTGTCTTTAGGGCATCTTTTTCACCTTTTGGACAGACATAGTTCTTTCTTAATAATGCTCTAAGCTGCTAATAAGATTGTTTTTACAGACTGTAAGTGGTTAGCAAGAAGGAGAGCTATTTTAGAGCCACCAAAAATGAAAGTTATGGCTCTTGACACCCCTTTACAGCTGAAGCCTTCTGGTTATGAGGTCTCATTTGTTGCAATGAACTGTCAGGTTCATTACTAAATGTTACATTACTCTCCAGTTCCAACCTCCAGGCTGCAAAATCCTCCAGTCATCCCTCCAGACCAGACAGGACTCTGCTGTCAGGATGAAGCCAGGAGTGAAGAAAGAGCAGCAGTAGGAAGGAAGGAAGAGAGCAGTACTGGAGGCAGCTCTCTGGTACTCCGCAGCAGTAGGAAGCAGCCTGTGGTGGCCACGGCCAGAAGAGCAGTAGCAAGCAGCTACCTGCCAGTGATCACCAAAGAGCTCCTGACAACAGGAGGCCACAGCTTGCTGGCTCTGCATCCCACAGTGTAACCATCTGTGGATGGAAGGAATAACCTTCATCTTGGGCATGAAGAGATGCATTTCCTTTCCTATAATGCACTGCCCTGTTGGGGCTAAATATGAAGGTGTAAGCTGTCCATTCACATTAATTCTTAAGGCAACTGTGCCCTGGATATTTGTATGCAATGTCTCTGGCAGGCCTAAAGATCTCCAGTTTCTTCGCCTGTGTACATTTGGGGGACGCTGGTGTGGCTGGCAAATGAAGAACCTGATGTATGAAGAAACCAGGATAACTTGCTTCCAAACTTCTAGCAAATTCACAGCAATTGCAGGCACGGAGTCAACAGTGGCACCCCGCTGTGCTAAAGGCAGACAGGGCTCTCTGCTGGTAGGGTCCTCTGGTATTTGGGGCGGTATCTGTATTGTCCTGCTTTTTTAAAGCCCCATATGCTGTTGTCAGGATGATACCTGTGAATATGAGCTTTTGTTAAAAAGGAAAATAGTAATTTAAAAACAATAGTTTTCAATATAATAACGAGGAACTTGAAAATGTAAACCCTAAATGCCCTCAAACCATGAGGAAGCAAACACAATACTTCTGGGTTTTTAGATCTAGAATTTTTAATCCAGCTTTTGGGGGATGCCTAGCAATGGGCTCAGTTTCACTCAGTTGTTTGGCTTTCCCTGCACATGTCCTGTCACTGGAGAGCAGTGTCCAACCTCGTTTCTCTTACCACCGATGCTGGAGTGAGAGGGTTTGCCATCATGAAGCTTATGTTTACAGGGGCTGCACTGTGGCCCCTTTTTGTGGTTCTTTCCCTCCTTCTTGCCAAATACTTGAGTTTCCACTGCCAGAAATAAGAAGATGAGGTGAGTGAAGGGTTTTGGGGTGAGTGAAAAGCAAAGATGGGGTGTGTGATGACAAAGGCAGCAGAACTGGGAAGTGTTTTGGGGGAAATGGAGAGGAGGAGGAAGCCAAGACATCAGGAAGGAGTGTAAGACTCACATGCTTTGTGTCATTGAACCTCCAGCACTTCCAAGACTGAGGTCTCTCTAAGTTCTAAACAACATTATTTTTGTCTGGTTACTATAAACTGATAAACAGGAAGTGTGTTATAGTAATAAACAAAGGACAGGAAAAAGGAAACGCCACTAATCAAACAGGAACACGGCCTGGGAACGCAAAAAGGAACAAACAAGAGTTATGTTTTGCCCCATTCTCGCTTAGGATTGAGAATGATAATGAGTAGGACAAAGCATAGGACAAAAAAGAAGGGCAGTTGTAGTAGGACAGAAATGAAGACCAACATTATCAGAGACGTGTTGGGGCTGTGTTTATTTCTAGAAAAGAGGATCTTGGCCTCGTGCAAACTCTATCTGCTGTTCTACCTCTTACACAGGAGAGTTTTACAAGTCTGTCTGTGTATGAAACTGTAACTGCCCCACCTTAGATCCGTCTCTTGCCTTTTGCACGCATGTTTGCATCAACAGAATGAAGCTATATTAGCATGAAAACATGTACAATACTCAGCAGTTGCTAAAGCTAGGCAATGCTTGTGCTGGATGGAAAGAGAAAATATAACTTCTTTCATTTTTATATACATACATTATATATATATATATGT
>VZTV01008130.1:0-26013 GCA_013400875.1 Anhinga rufa
GTCATCTGGCTCAGAGCAACACCGGGCGAGGAATATAACCAGCTCCCCAAGCAGAGAGTCCCAAGTCACAAAACCTGCTGGGACAGACCAGAGCATCTTCACCACTGACCCAGCAGTGGCTGCTGGGGAGCGAGGGCTGCGGCTGGGCTGGGCTGGGGGAGGACACCTCCAGCCAACAAGACGGTGTGAGATGAGACTGCACGACAGCGTGCTATGGCATGCCACAAAGCCATGGCATGCGGGAAGAGGCAGATGAAAACCTGAAGCAAGATATTTCTTCTGTGATAAAGTTTAAAGGATAATTTCCTTTCCCACTGCTCTTCCAAAATAAAACCTCGGGTGATGCAAGATCTTCTCAACCTGCCTGTGCAGAACAGCAGATGCCCTGAAAGACCTTCACATTTCAGGACTTTCCCCATCATCCTGGGCATAGCATGAGCCTCATCACAGCTCCCAAAACAGCCCCTGCTGCTTCCTCCAGAAGCTCCTTTTCTCTCTAAGGTGTCTGTAAGTGCCATACTGGAAAGATGGGCACAGCACTAATGGTCTAAAATCTTGATTTAAAGAATTGCTACATGCATAGAAACGAAATACTTTGTTGTCTGCAACTCATCTGACATCTCCCTAAAGCCACAATACACCATACATTGTAAAGGTAAATGGGAGGGGAGGGGGGGGAAGTGAGCGGTCCAAATACTAGTGATGTATTCACTGTGTTCAAAAGGAGGTACAGAAACATAAAATAAAGCCATCATTTTGTCTCCCTATACTTTTGATCAGCTCCAAAGAGATTTTTGTTCCTGTAGCATCCAGAAAACAAATTATCAAAGGGCCTACATGGTTTTGCAATGCGAAGTTCAGTTCTTTAGAAAAAAACAGCCACCTTGGGTTTAGATTTTACAAAGGCTTCGTCTACCTTAGTAAATTTAAACAGAGTCATTCCTTGGTTATAAGGCCAACTGGTAGCGACTCCTGACCTAGCCCAGGGTGACCTGGGAGGGTGCGGGTTACCCCGGGCCACAGGCGTGCTGGGAACCGCACAGCTCATTGCCTTCCAGTGCCAGGAAATGTTTCCTGGTGCCCCTTCCTCTACCAGGCAATAAATAAATAAATAAATAAATAGATAGATATAATCCTTCTTTTGTGGATTGTGACAACCAAATGTACTCCAGTCTTTTCTGGCTTTGGGGCATCACATCTTGACTTGATCAGGATAAAGCCTTTTGCTGTGTGGAAAGAAGGTGCTGGACTTTTCAAGGCCATTAGAGCCACCTTGCTCAAGCTTGACATGCACTGTTGTACTCTTGTCTCCTGTCCACGCCTGGCAGATGTGGACAGGAAAACTCTTAGAAAAAGTAGCTGCTCATAATAGATAAGCTGACCTAAAACCAGACCTTCTGCCACAGATTAAGCTACACTGGATGCAGGAGTCAACCACACCTTTGCAAAACAAACTCTACAGTGGGCTTAGATGTCACTTACCCAGCACTGCCAAATACAGACCTTTGCAGTGATTTTTACCCTGAGTGGGCTGTCACCCAGCTCATATATACTGAGGTCCATAAGGACTGGAAGAAGAAAGTGGATCCTTTTCAGTCAATAAAATTTTCCAGCGTGGAGTGAGCAAGTAATTGGCAAGATGGTTAATAACAACAGCGAAAACAGTCCAAGGGTTTAGTCATTGCCAACAGTTAATGACCCTGAGGAACAAGCTACTTGATGTCAATGCTTACAGCTGGCTGAACACTAGAGATTTCTCTTTTTCCTTAAGAATAGCATCCCTATTTACCACATTATTGTTAAGGAATGATTGCCGTTTCCATCATAGCTGCTTTTCTGGCTACATTAAAACATTGCTCAAGGCAGCTTTATAGCTGCACCTGTGCCCCAGAATAAAGTCTAGACACGAAAAATCCTGGGACAGTCATGCACAAGGCAGCAAGGTATTGACACACATCAAATGGGTTTGGGGTCTTATTTGTTTAACAGAGGAAAAGCTACTATGAATTCTTAAAATTTAAATTTGGGATGCAGTTATTAGTTACCAAAGGATGCTTACACCTCTTTTCATACAGAAAAAGTGTGCTTGTGTCTGAAAGTATCTAAGGGGGCCAATGCATCTCACATGCCAAGCTGACGTTTTAAAGAGGTCTATTGGCATCCTTCAGAGAGAAAAAGCACGCTTGGATATTGGTATGTTGTGACTGGTTTTCTCCTCTGCACTTCTGAGTTTCTGTGTTGATCATAACCAAACAGTGCCAGGCTGAGCTCACACACAGCAGGGTGGATTTGTACTGGGGAACCCCCCCCCCATACTGCCATATCAACACTAACAAGTTAAAGAAGAGGCAGGGCATTCCTGGAAGTGTTTTGCTAGATTTGGGCTGTGGGCCAGCAGCGCACGAGCTGCTCCCTTCGCCGTGCTGAGGCCCAGCGCAAAGGTGCCGACTGGTGAGAGGTGAGGGAGAGGCTGGTAGAGGAGATGAAGGCAGGAGAAACACCATGGCAGCCTGTGAAGTTGGGCCCCCAGGCTCGTCTCTGCACCTGGTGCC
Organism: Anhinga rufa; assembly: GCA_013400875.1. NCBI lineage: Eukaryota > Metazoa > Chordata > Aves > Suliformes > Anhingidae > Anhinga > Anhinga rufa. The sequence continues at coordinate 2,553 of VZTV01008130.1, forward strand.
AGTGTCACCCACAGTGCCACCACTGAGCTTTCTGAACTTGCATCATGGCTTCAGTGTTACTTAATTACAGGCCACTGTGCTTAGTAAGGTGATATACGTGCCTCGTGCTATTCACACCCTGCAACCTGACACAGAGAAGCTGGGCAGAGCCCAAGCTCCCCCCACGTGGGGGATGTCCTCATGGAGTGCTCCTTCCAGGGCTCAGCACCCAGAAGGGTTTGGCAGCACTTGAGTGAGCATCCCCGCTGCAACACCCTACCTGTTTCACTCTTTCTCCATTGCTTTGGCAGCAAGCTCTAAAGTTTTTTCCCAGGTACTTGTGGGAGAATTTGTCTATCAGATGCCTCGGAAAGAACACAGTAAGTTCAAATGATTTTGGCCTGAAGATAATGTCTATACCACAGACTGCAACACAGCGTGGCGGTGCTTGGGCTGACCGCTGGGTACCAGAAGCAATGTAAATGAAAAAAACCCTGAGCTCTGCACAGAGCTACTCTGCCTTGGAGGTAGAGAAAAAGAGGTAGCAAGGCTGGGTCTACCCTGTTCCCTTAGAGATACGCTGGGTCCTCCATGTGATACAGCTGTGCTAACATGAGGAAAGGAAAAATGCGTAGGGAAAAATACAGATGTTACCAGTCTCAGTCATAGAGGTGAATCAGGAGAGAAGGTAATAAACCAGACCAAACTAGACCAAAATCTGGGACTGCCACATAACACATGTAGAAGAGCAGCTGCACTGTGGCAACCAGCATTTTTCTGGGCTATTTTAAGACCTTTACCTTGAATGAGCATCCAGGTGGTATACTGGCATGTTCAAATGTAGCAGCAGGGTTTATCAGTTTATCTAAAGCTCATTTTGTGTGACACCCTGGTATATAAATGCATTTTAAAATTAAGAAAAATTATATCAGTAAGATTCCTATTAAGCAGCAGATGATGTATCAGGTATTTAAATGTACATGTACTTCTGTGCTTTGAATAGTACAGGCTCATTATTTAAATACCAGGGAACTAGACTGACAAATACTAGGATTTAGAGTAGGTATGTTTTAAGCTTGGAAGGGACCATGATGGTCAGAAGTATCTTCCCAGCATCATAACAACGTACTGAGCTGGCAGGCACAGACACGCGTACCGAGCTGGCACACACCTACTTGAATGCTTTCCCTCCTCAGTGTAGGCTGGGAGAAGGGATGAGAGGGGAAAAAACCCCTTATTTGCAAGTCTTGTCTTTTCCTCTGCAGATAAATATTTCCTGTGTGAAGGCTGCGGCACCCACGTAACACCGGCAGCAAACACTGGGGGTGTACAGCTCTGCTGTCAATGGAGCCATGGCAAAGCTTGCTCTTGCCGACGGCTGCTCCTCGCGGGCTGGTTTCCATATGCCTTTAGCTGTCGCTAGAGACTGTGTGCTGCTAAGTGACTGCCAGCCAGGGGTTGGTGGCAGCCACCAGCAGCAATATGCAAGATGTAGGTGGCCTCTGCTTACGCTCAGGAGGCTCAAATGGGCTACAGCAGGCATAGGACGACTAATAGTTAAATCAGAAAAAGAATACTTAAGTACCTGGAAAATTGTGGTGAAATTCCTGTCTGATTGGTCTATGGCAGACATCCTTGAATCACCTCCATTTAAAGTTATTTTTGTTGTGCAGGTCTTTTTTCTACCCAGAATTTTTTAAGCATAACTATAACCAAGATTCTCCTTAAAATCTCACAGCTAGAGCTAGCTGAAATTTGGCTAAGGAGCCAAAAGAAGCGGAACAGGAATCTGGAAGAAGAAATATTCTATCTCCACTTGCTGTTTTCTTCCAGCCCTCTAGTCCCATCAGCCCAAGAGGTGCCAACTCTCTTAACAGAAAAATTTACAAAGGGCTCTCTTGTTCCCTGAACATTTTGATATGCCTAAAGTGAATTTCTGCACTTTAACAGATGCGTTTGCATCTTCACTGCAATGGGAAAAGCCTAATGACATTCTGGTGCCTGATAGCATTTGTGGGTTTTCCAATGAAATAAGAGCAATATTTTGCAGAAGGCACTTTATACATCTGTTCTTTATACTTCAGAAGTAGGGAGACAGAGCTATTTTCCTGATTGTCTGCTTTTGTATAGTGAAGATATTCTTTAATATAAAAAGTATTTAATGGGTATATCAGAAATTTCAAGAAAAACTATTTAAAACCAATTCATTTACATATACATCAATGTTTTAGGCTTGAAAGGACACTGTCAACTTGTAACTGTGGAATTAAAATAAATATCCACAGTATGAGCTTTAGATACAAGGTTTTGCTCATGAATGTTGCTGGATGCACTAGTCATTTTACATCTGTTTCATCTTTCTCATGTTCTTGTGTGAGCAGCAAGATAAAATCTACCCTGATTACATTGGGAAAAAGTTAACCAGGCAAAATGCTATCAGACGCAGAGACTACAAGAGAGGAGAACATGTGTCTCCAATCACCACTCAGGTGAAAAACACATTTCAGACAAAATGAGTTCTGTGGGTTTTTTAATATCCTTTAAAAAGGGGTAAATATTACAGGATTATTACCCCAGTACATTACCTTTTGTCTAGTCATTCACACCTGTGAGAACTGAATGCAAAAACACATGGCTTCACAACATTTGGGAAAGTGGAGAAACAGGTACAAAGTGTCTTCAGGGTTAAACTGGATAATGGTCCTGTCCATGTAAAAAAGGCCAGATTTTCTTTTTGCTTAGACTAGTGTAAACTGAAGAAATATTTTCCAGGCAGAATACTATGACTTTTTTCTAATTTATCTGATTTTGCTTAGATGCAATTATCTTTGATAACCAATAGGCTTATACCAATACAAAGTGTTACAGAACAATCATTTTCCTTTAAACTAGTGCATGGAGAGTTTAAAAAAAAATCTGTTTTGTATTCTGCAAAGAAAGGCACAGATTTACGCATACTTAGAAATCACCACTCAGAGCAGGTGGCAAAGCAAGCCAAACACCACAAACACTTCCATAAGCAAGAGCAAAGTGTGGTCATTTGGGAATTTATTTTTTGGCAAAACACTGTGAAGCATGGCTGGGGAATGTTGTTTTTTGAAAGGTCAAAGGGCAACAGGATGCATCTTTTTTCTAATCTATAATGGCTGATGTTTGGGGTTTTCTTCTTATAAAAATCCCCATACAAATGCAGTCCATACATGACATACTCAAGTCACTGCTTCATTTTACTTTTTCTTTCCCTCCAAGGCAGATGGATGGGGATGAACATGAAGAAAACAGCAAGATTACTTCGAACAGACGCAGCACCCTGAAGGCCAAGCACACCCTCCTCAATACTGACGCTGGTTAGAGGGTCTGGCAAGAAGGGGACGTGCTCTGGGTCCTGCCAGCTCCACTGTCACCAGTCTGCCACCTCCTCTCGGCTGCACACCACGCCGGCATCCTCCTCATGGGAGCAGTTGTGTGTGCCGACATCAGCATGGTCACACTCCAGCAGTGTCTTCTCCTGCCCGGAGCACTGGACATCATCCAGGAGAATGCGAAGGGAGGTCCCTTCCCCAAACTCTGCCTTCTTGCTGGCCCGCACCACGTAGGGGAAGCCCAGCTGGTGGCACACCACAGCGGCGGCGGGTGAGCCCCAGCCATCGTCGCACACCGTGCCCCACTCGCCGTCGATATAAACCTCCACCCGGCCCCAGCTCTGCCCGCGGCCCCGCTGCTCCATCAGCCGCACAGCGCCATTCTGCAGCGGCGGGGCTGTGCCAGGCGGTTTCTTCTTCCTCCGCCGCCCCCTCCTCTCTCCTCTCTTCCTGGGCTTGGGAGTCCTGCCGCTCGGTGCTGGGGTGGTGGGCGTCCTGCTGCGGTTCCCCGGCGGCGGGGCTTGGCCCACCCAGTCCACAGCCGGTGTGGGGGGGGTTTCAGGGTCTGGCCTGCCTCCCCGTGGGGCCTCGGTCGTGGCCTTCAGCTGGGGACGCGGCGTTGGTGTTTTCACAATAAGCTCTGTTGGGGGAAAACCCCAGGAAACAATGAGTCTGTCACTCTACAGATACTACTTAAAGACAAGTATATGAAACCAGCACTGATTTTTGACTGGTTTAACTCATTTCTTGGAATTTGCTCACTTGATCCTGTTGAGAAGCGACAACGCTCCCGGTGAGCCAATATTTCCTCAGCAAAAAATGTCGGCTGCTTTCAGTTAGCAGAGAGGACTGCAGGGCTTAATGCCAACCAGTAAGCCTCTCCCAAGAAGGAAACTCCAAGCAGTTTATTGGCAAAACCTCAGCCTGGCCATTAAAGGGTGGGTGCTGGAGTCTCACGGTCAGAAGAGGAGTTCCCCACCCTATCCTTCTCCCCTGCTGAAAGCATTTTAAAGACAGGCACTATTTCTGCTCTTCTCTTAGTTGCTAATGATTGGATCGTTACCAGACCCAGAGCCTCCGCTGGCCTCCCCACTGGGCCAGATGCTTTATTCAAAGGAGCTGAAACCAGGAACATTCAAAATCAATTCTCTCTGGCAACTGGAATGTGCAAAAGGAACGGAGTTGCCAGGACAACACATAAAACGCGATTTGGGGTTGGGTTTTTTTCTTCCTTATGAAAAAAAAAAATAAAAGAGCCTTCAACTCTGAGGAGCTGAAAATTCTTTGCTGTCATAGTTTCCAGGCGTTATTGGACTTGCTTATTCACATGCGCTCTATTTTTAGCTTAAAAATAAGTTTTAGCTTGTCAGAGGGAAGCAATTCAGAATTCCTCAGAATAACAATCTACTGAGCTGGGACGGTGTCACATACATTTGCAAAGACATCACGACTTTTTGAATTACATCCTAGATTTCTCCATTCTCATTCATCATTTGCTTTGTAGAACAGAGAAGAGGAAAACTATGACTGTCTTATTTGTGCTTAATATCTATTGTCCCCAGAAGACAAACGCTTGCAGAGGTCCAGTTTTTCAAAAAAACACTCTTTGGAGAGGAATCGTATTTGTGGCATGAAAATATTTGCCTTCTTCGGAAGCTGAAGTTCTGAAGGCAAGAAACAAATGTGAAAGCCTTACCTGTGCACACCTCAATTGCTGGAGCCTGATCTGGCAAAGCACTTAAAAGTCCTGGAACTCATATAACGATATGTAGGACTGTAGCTAATGGCCACCTGGGAGTGCTTTTCACCTCACTGAATCAACTTCTTATTATATATTACTCTTTGTTGAGCTGTTTATTAAATACACTTCCAACAAATGCACTCGTCCAGCTAATGCAAGCCGCATGTCTTGGTGATTCTTTTACATTCACACTAAATACTACCCAAAAAGAGCAAAATATTTACAGCTACACATCCTGTTTCCATGCTTCTGAATCAAAATCTTCATGCTTGGTTTTCACCTACACATGAATTTAGTTCTTGAGACACTTAGCAGAATGTCTCCTGCTGTTTCTAAGTTTTATTTTATGATGAAAACTACCTTGTAAACAAACCCAAAAGATTTAGTTATGTATGTAGTTTAAAAATCCGAACTTTGGACTTGCACAGAGAATAATGCATAAGCAGAAAGAGACAAAGGTGGCTGAACACAAACCAAGTTAATAATATTTGGAAACTGTGTGCATAGCTTGCAAAGGAGAATGTTTCTGAAGGTGTGCTGAGTGCTCAGGCATGTCAACAGTTAGTTATTAGCTTTAGATCTTGTTCCACCTTAAAGACTCAATCTTGCGAGGTGCTGAGTGCCCTCATTCCTCCCCGAAGTCAAAGCTGTAGGAACCATCAATGACTCAAATGCAGTGTAACATGATTAATGTAATTAAAAATTAAACAAAAGTGTTCTGACATTAGAGATCCTACAGTAATATTAACTTCTTGACGAAGTTATAGAGTACTGCCTAGGTACTTACGTGAGTAAACAAAATGCACAGGGGAAAAGAAAGGTAATGCTGCCTAATCTAATTTTGAGATCCTAATCGCGTATCCAGGGTTTTGCATTTAACATAAATAGCATTTGGCTTGCTGCAGATTCAGCTACATCGCTGATGGCTCCAGTTTAGCAGTACAATACTTCATTCAGTATGAAGCAATCAAAGAGCCCTGGAGGGTTTGGATAAGCCAAAAGTTCACCTGAATGGCTGATCACTCCGATTCTTTTGGGAGCGTTTTCTCATCCCATATTCTCTCACTTACAACTAACAATGACTCAGCCCTCATCTTGCTCGATGAGCTATTTCCCAACCCTTTAACCATCATATCCTTCAGCTCCTGAAGTGCCTCTCACTACCTGAAGGCACTGCATAAAATCACGTATTACTGAAAAGCACCATCGAGCACAGGCTCTCTGTACAGAAACAGTTACAGCGAAATCAAGTTGGTGGTAATGGAACAGGTACAATGTAGCATGGAAAAGGGAAAATGTACAGGGGCAGAAACTACAGAGAAGATTTCATATGGCCAGGAGAGGGGAAATACCTTATGCCTTATTTGGACCAACTCTTCAGATCCAAAACAGCTGGTAAGAATTAATTTTGAGGATACTCTGAAGAGTGAAGTTCTGGGTGGTCTCCACGCATACAGAGATAGTGCGAGCCTGGAGTTTATATTTACTGCCAGCTAACATGCACCAACAATAAGCAGCAACAGTGACACTCACTCTCCTTTGGCACAAACTGGATGCGCTTGCTTTTTACTTTCACTGGCGATGGCTCAACTCGGCATTTTCCTGGTGGTGCTCTCCTGCAAAAAAAGGGACACATACAGCGTACAATTAATTCCTTTCCCCTGGCAGCCTTTGCTTCCCATTGTTTTTCAATGAATGTAATGCTCACTGGAAAAAACAAGTCTGTTTAAATGATCCAAGTAATCTCTTACAGTAGAAAACATAATTAAACAATCACATATCTCCTTTGATCAAAGTCCAAATGTTTACGAGGCAGTGGAGTCCTTTGGTTGTGTTTTCACTTGCTATTGCTGAATCCATTAAGGAAATAAAACATTGGCAGGTTCAAGCATTACAGAAAGAGATTAATCAAATGGAAAATAAAAATCACAAAACTTGACAGTATGTGTTGAACATCTGACATAAAGGTCATGTACTCAAGTTTTCAGGCTGTCTTTGGAGAAGCTAAATAACACTATTATTTGTACATAAAGCCCAAACAAAAGACTCACTACTGCAAAAGTAGTTCCAAAAATGCATTAGTTTCAAACAGGAGCTCTAAGTGTCTCCTACAGAGGCTTCCTCTTAGATCAACACATTATTTTAATACAAATTTGTTTGCCATGGAGGTACATCTCACTTCTGAGAAGTTACATCCAGTTCATCATCACTTTTTCCTAGGCTGGCTGGCTCATTAATCTGCAGCCTTCTTCAGAGGTTTTCAAACTGGTTCAAAAATGCATTATGTTTGCATTGTAATTAGGACTGATTGCATCTGCATTTTGTGGAAGGCAAAGAGCTTCCCTCTCAACTACAGCCACAGGGATGTTCCCTACTTTTATGAATTTTCCTATGAGTTCTTTCTTACTCATGCCACTGTACCCAACACATTAAAGAAACTTAAACTTACAACTTTCTTTTGACTTCTGCTTTCTTTATTTTCGCAAAGGTTGCATAATACCAGCCTCTTAATACAGTTTACAAGAACTCTTCCACTGTGTTAGATAATGGAAAATGCTTCTGACAGAGGAGGAGTCGGAGGAAAACACAAGGCAGCTGTGGGGGCTGTTTAACTTTGGGGTCTGGTGCCAACATAAAACAGAAAATTGGTTTGGTTCAAAATGCTCAGATAGCTAAAGCTGAAATTTAATCCTTTTAAAAAGAAAAAAACTACAAAAGTCTCACTCTACACGTCTGGCAAAAGTATTTTGGTGTTTTGCCAATAATAGTAATGCTTAAAAAACAGGAAGATGGAAAAAACAGCTATAAGTCCTCCCATAAAACCTGCCTTGCCCAGTCTGAAGATACGCGCACATGGAATCCAGAAGGTCTAAGAATGGTCTTACTTCCTTGTCCAAACCATTTTCCTCTTTGAAACACAAAAACCAATATACTTAAATTTGACATCAATTTCTGGTTTGCCTGAGAAAGCACTGCAGGTCATGCTGGTCGGCTTCGGCTGCAGCTGCCTGGGCTCAAGGCTGCTACGGGAGATGCAGCTGGCTACAAGGGATGGAGAGGAACTGAGAATAAACATCTTGAGAAAAACTGCCTCCTTTTGGGCAGGAATTTAGAGAAATTTTGCCTGAGAAAGACCAGCCACCCCTAAATACTCCGTTAGTTTTCAGGAACAAATCTCCCAACCCACATAACACCAACAGGCCCCATAACAAGTTGGTGATCACCAGGCAGCGTAGGCTCCCATGACTGCAGGAGCAAAGCAGACCCACAACAGGTTGCTCCAGCCATTCCTTGATCAAGCTCCACAGAAGGGCCCAGCATGGGCCAAGAGCTAGTTAGTCAGCATCATTCATCCCATCCACGCCTGGATACACTGCACCACGGTGAGGCTCTGCAACAAGAACGTCTCATACCTAGAGGTGTCCACCACTTTGTACACCACTCCATGGGGAGCCGTGGCACTTGGTACGCCAGTAGACATGAAGTAAAGTTCCCCTGGAAAAAAAAAAACAAACACAGCCATGAAAACTCTCCATGGAGCCCCTGCCCTGTACAGCACAAAGGCATTAACTCCGCATCCCGGGTCAGAGAGCATCAGGAAACCTGGGACCAACACGGAGATCCGGCTACTGGAAGAAACAAGGCAGGTTTGTATTTGGGTTTGTAGTGAGAGTTCATCTGCAGTCTAGTGGCATAAAATACTCTTAGTGAGTGGGAGCTTTTTCATATTGTTACGAAATATTGTTTGGACAAGTTTCCACTGCAGGTTCAGCTGCCCAGACTTTAGCCATCATCTTAGTCTGATCTGTGTCCTTTAACTTCTCTAATGCAAAACAGCCAAACCCTGAATTCCCTTTGTCGAAATGAAATGAAATTAAGAATGTTCACACTGCCTTCTGCTCTTTTGGATGAAGCACTCCTTTGGGGTGAATTACAGAAGAACAAGATTTTGCTCTTGCTTTCTCTAGCACACTCAGAAAGTGAGATGTATCTCACACAAAAGGCATTTAGTTCATCACAGCTCTGTCACATCACATGGATAGGGCTCGACCTTCAGCCAAGCAGTGCCCATCACCATTTATTTGACTTATTTTCTCTTAACTGCATTTCCATCCTTCTCCTCCTGTTGTGCAGGGGAGGCTGGGATAAGCAGTCCCTCCAGCACTCTCCTTTCTTTTTTGCCAGCTCAGGTGCTTCAGAGGTGCAATGAAAAGGATCGGAGAGAAAAAATAAATTTGCAGTATTTTAAAAAAAAAGGAAGGCAATGGAGACCTGCTTAGTGAGTAAGAAAGATTTCCTTGGGTGTCCTATGGGTACCCTAGGGGAAGGAGCAGAGGGGTCAGAGCAAGCAAAGGAAGATGTGGGCAGTCAGTGGCAGCTCCTGCTGGCTGCTGAGCCTCCCTCCTCCCCCCTGCTCTCCTGTGCTGCCCTGGCTGAGCTCCTCCAGATGCTTCCAGAGCAAAAACCAGCCACCCCTGGCTGGTTTCTTCGTTTTTCTGGTGGGCTTCATTAAATACAGGCCAGAGGCAGCCTTGATCCAAACAGGGATGCGAAACACCTGGCACTGTGTCTCGTGGTGCAGTGATGTGTGATCCACATCCCACCCCCTCTCCCAGAAATTATCAGGCAAAAATATGGATGCTCCGGCCATGAAGCACACTGGCTATATCACCTGTGCACCCCACAGACACAGCACAGTGCCTGGGGTGTCCCCAACACATTCAGCTGCCAGGGGACGGGGATGCTGGCTTTGTAATGGCTGTGCAATGAGCCAAAAATATGTGTCCTCACTGCATAAACACATCCACTGCACCAGCCAGATTAACATTCATCAAAGCAACAACCCCAAAAAACAAACACTTCCATGAAGAAATGCTTGTTAAAATAAACTGTGTGATAAACTTGTAAAAAACCAGACTCCCAGCACACCAAAAGGTGAAAAACTGTTCACTGCAGATAAAGAAAACTCACTAAACTGCTATCACCAGAGTTCTTTCCATTATAATAAAGCAAACACAAGACAAATAACTACCTCTGAGAACAGACTCCAGCCCAAATTTCCACCCAGCTCTATTATACTTATGCAAAGTATGCGTGAAAAGTGCAGGGCAGAAGAAGGGTGGCAGTGTTTCAACCCCTCTTTGCACAGACTGCCCACAGGTGCAGGACGAGGGAGACGCTGCTCCCCAGGCGCATGAGCAAGGGCTCCAATGAACAGCTTGATACTGCACTTGGCAGCCCTCTGCCTTGGCATAAAGCTGATTTAAACTAAGTTATTCTGATTTTAGGATAAGATACCCTTCTCGCCACAGCACTGCGAAACAGCTCTACCTTCCATGAACTTTAAGCATTAAATAAAATGGATTTTAACTCTAAAAAAGATAAAATTCCGAAGTCAAACTTTTGAACAAATACTTAATTTGGATTATTTGCATTTACATGATAAAAGTTGCATTTATATGATATACAACACATTGCATTTGTGCAACATCCACACCTGACATAATCTGCAGGAAAACCAGCAGTGTAGAAATTGGAGCATTCTGGAAGCAGGTGCTTGTGACCACAAGCTAGGAGCTCCCCACAATGGGGCAGAAGACAAACTCCTGCATTGCCAAGTTACACATGAGGCTACTTAGCAAGGGTCATCCTCTCCCTGTCCCCAGCCAGCCAGGGGCAGCACGCTCTGCCTGGCCATTAACCATACCCTTGTAGAAACAAAGGTAGTCACCACCAGTCACCACCACCACCACCCTGGGGACTCTTTATTTCCTCCTTTTCAAATTGCAGCAGCTCCCCTCTAGAAAGCAAAATGTCTCCAGTCTTAAAAACACAGCTATGCAAAGCTCCACTGAAACTACATCCCTCAGTCCTATGCAAGGCAAAATCCCAGCTGGCACTAATAAAATATGGACTTAAGCAGCCTTTTGCTGATGCCTCACTTGAGACATAACGTAGGACTTTCATTTTGCTTCACCTCGAGAGGTACAAATATTCCAGGCCAGGGTGAGCAGGTTCATAATTACTGCTCATTACATCTGCTTCCCTGTATCCATTAATAATGCCAACAGCCTTCTTGACTAGCTGAGAGCATAGACTTCCTCTCACTTGGGTATTAGCTTCTCAGGCTCTCAGGACCTGCATTTCCCATGGCACGGCAGCATGAAGAATGAGGTTTCTTTTCTAATTGTATTTGCCTTCTGCTGTTCCCCATCCCTCCAGACCATAGGTGTGCGGGCAGCAGCACACCCAGACTCAGTCTTGCAGGGAACTGACTCTCCAATTCCCCCCACAGTCACTGCATGGCATGCTGGCCACTGGAGGAGGTGCCTCAAAATTAGGACTGTGACTTTGGTTTGATATCTGGGAGATGCTGGGAATCTCACTCACCAGCATTTTAAAGACTGACAGACTCATGCTGTGCCTCTCCACCACCACTGCCTCCCAGGAGCCCTCTCTGACCCCCACTCTGGTGTTTTAATCCAAAGAGAAACCACGAGCATGCCGTTCAGTGCGATATAAAGTTAAAAGATTACCTGCTTCATCTTCAGCAAAAGAGATGATGTACTGATAATAGTTATTGATAAGCCCAGGGAACATGCACGTTTGCCCTGTCCCCATGCAGATTTCACTGTACTGCCATTGTCCAGTAGCACGATCCTCCTTCAAAGACATCAGGCGCCTGCAAGGCAAAAAAGCACTTGCACCAAGCAGCCAAGGTGATGATTTATGAACACTAATCAGGTCACCTGAAAGGATGTTTAATGCTTCCTACCTACATTACTGACTACAGGAAGTGTAGCTCTTCCAAGAAACAAATGATTGTTAATATTAGAACATATATATTATACAGCCTTGCAACACCTTGTCTTTCAGGGGCAACACAAGCACAGGAAAAAATTGTATGTGGGGGTTTAAGGGATGTCAGACCAGGGGAACCTTGCCAGAGATGCAGAGCTTCACCACAGCTCCGTGGCCCAGGACCAGTGCCTCAGCTGGGGCAGGCGGTGCAGGGGCTGCGTGCAAGAGGCCTGGGAGAAGCAGATACAGCAGAGGCAGAGGACATGGGTGGAAAACAAGGCAGTCTCATGCCTGCCTCATCTGGACAATTTTTTTTTTCTTTCAATTTCTTCAGTGTCTGGAAACGTTGCATCAGAGGGTTTTTTGGTTTTTTTAGAATGCATTCAAATGATTTTTTACACTACTTCCAGGACTTTAAATGACATCATATCATTGCCCCTTTATTTGTACTGGCAAGATGTGACACGGCAACATCAACAGCTGCTGGAATGCGAAGATCATGTTCCTGCACAGCATCATGGACTAAAGGTTATATAAAACATGCCACGTGAGCCCTCTGTAATGAGCAGTCAGGCTTTGCCCAGCGCTTGCAACCAGCAAGTGGCAGCTTATACTGCCTGAGCACTCGCAGGCAGGCGTAGTATTGCTGGAGGGCTTTGGCTGGGGGTATAGTGAGTATCCGAAGTATTTACTTACCCACTCATGAAATCACCAAATATGTACAGTCCATTTAAGTTTGGAGACTCGCAACCCCGATAGACATAGCCTCCCGTAACGGATTTCCCCATTTTGTGTGGATACGCGTAAATTGGAAGCACGTCATCTATAGGGGAGAAAAGAGCTGTGACTTGTCTTGTTTTATATATGATGCAGAATAGCTGTTTATCTAGATAGTTCTGAGACCAGCACGATACCATCAGGTTCATCTGAGCACCTTAATTAAATGAAGTGCTGATGGTGTCATATTTAGTTTGATTTTCACCTTTTCAGAACCATGTTAGATAGCCCTGTCTGTGCTAACCAAGGACAAACTAGCTCAGCAAGACTGGTTGCTGTTTCACTTCCAATATAAGCTGAATCCCTGATAAGCCTGAGTGCTCTCTATCACCCAGACACCTCACCGTTCTCTCAGCCCTTCTCTCCTGCTACAACCCAGCTCTGTTAGTGCCACTTCTGGCCCATTTCTACACAGCCTGGCTGGTTTTGCTGTGAATTTGCAAGGTACTCTTATGAGTCACTACACCCATGCAGGAGATGTTTGTCCAATGCAGCTTTGTTTTGGTGGTGGAAGGAAAAAAAGAGACGGGGTAACTCCAGACTGCAGGCACAGATGAAAAGATGTGTCATATGTCAGTGCAAATACCTTCTGTTTCTCTGAGACAGGGGAGCTTAACCTGAAAGGGCCATCAAATATTTAAGGTACGGCATGGGGAAGATGTAGTACCAGCATATTAATTTTAAAATGTAAGTTAAAACACAAGACAGAGGCAAAATAGAGAGGAATGCCTTGATTATGAAGGTCTCCATTGGATGCTTTCTTTTGAAACTCCTGGTTGCATGTGTTTCCTCATGGTACCCACCCCTCCTCTTCCACACAGCCTTTCTCCCTGCCCACAAAGCGGATGCCTCAAGCGGCAAACCCAGCAGCTCCACCAGTGGGGAACTTGCAGCAGGGGCATTTCATCTAAAGCAAGTGTTCTCCACACTGCAGCTGCACTTATTTTGAAGGGGCTATGACATTTCACTGTTCTAACAAAAGGGTCTCTAAAGGCATCAGAAATTGTTCCAAATCCCCAGAGACCTCAGTAAAGTGCTTGCCGTGAATGCTCACGCAAGCGCTGTCACACAGGAGAGCACTAAATGGGCTCTCTGACAACTGCTTCAGCAAAAAATCCGCTCCCTGCTCTCGAAATTTTTATAAAAAACACTTAATCACTACCACTGTACTTCTAGCTAAGTTAATAAAAGGAAGGAAGTTAAACTAAGTTAATAAAAGGAAGGAAGTTAAACAACACCACATAGCACACAGAAGAGGAAAAAAATGAGAATCTAAGCTAGTGCAAATCAGTGCCCCCCTGGATCTCTGGGGAGATGCTCCAGCACAGATGTGGTCCACATCTGACCTTGCAACACAATCCACTATGACTTCACATGTGCACCGGAATTTAGCCAGCCAGCAAATACCCTGAATCCAGGTTTGAAAAGTAAAAAATAAAATAAAATAAAAATTAAGGTTTTCCCTTTTGGCATAGCTAAAAGAAATAAAAATACAATGTCATTCAGTTACCTGCAAAGCAGGCATTCTGCAAACTGGTTGGCCAGCTTACACAACATGTTTCTTTCTTTTTTTTAAATAAGGACACTACTTTTGAGTTATGGAGAAAAATACCATTTCTCCAATTTTTTCTCACTTCCGCAGGAAAGCTTGTTTTATGTGGAAAAGACAAAATTGTCCCCCTAAATCACAGAATCACCAAGCAATTTGACTAACAACACAGATTGCCTAGAAAAACAACAGCTAGCATGTTTCATTTTCCTCCTAACTCAAAAATGGTAGCATTTGGACTTTCAATATTTATCTCCAAGTCAGCTCCCTTCTAGAATGAGACTGCATAGATTTACATCTCAGAAATGTGTGTTTTCCACCAAGCAGCCAGGCTTTGAAGGCAGGAATTAAAAACGATGGCACAGAAAACTGCACTGTGTGAGACACAGGTAATTTAGAGAGAACATCTATTTACCTATTGAAGAATTGGCGCAAAGTTTTTTATCATAGCAGCTGAACCCTTCCCTTGCCCTCCAGCCATAATTTTTCCCTTTCTCGACAATGTCGATTTCTTCATATTTATTCTGCCCCACGTCTCCACAGAAGAGCCGCCCTTTCCCTTCCTTGGTGTGAGGATCGCCCCTGTCGAAAGAGCAGCGCCACATATTTCTCACTCCGTATGCATAGATTTCAGGGCGAGCCTTGGGGTCGTTGAGAAATGGGTTGTCGGGCGGGATTCGGTACAGCGGCCCACGGTCGTTGTTGTTCACATCGATCCGCAGCACTTTGCCCAGCAGGGTTGATCTGTGTTGGGACAAGAAAGGAAAAAACACAATGAAGAAATAAAACCAGACCTCGGTTAAACATACCTGCTTGCTCAGAGATGGCTTTTTGGAAAGTCTAGAGTTTCATTCTTTCTGGTTTGGAGAAGACAAGCCTTTAAATAGCTCTGAAAAAACCAACCATTTCAAGACCATTTAATTTGTCCCAGGCCACTGAACAGCCTTCAGGTGGCACTGACTTCCCACGATGCACACTCATGGGTTGAAGCTGCTATAGGGATGGGTCCACTCTTCCCAATTCACTGCCCCCCCTCCTCCACTTGCAGAAAACCAGGCTCCGAGCAGACAGCTGGAAGGCTCAGCGAGCTATTGCTGCTCACAGGGCAAAAAGACACACCTTGATAACCTCCCCTAAGGAAACTGGAGTTACACGGGAGGTCTATATGCCCACGTGTGTGCAAAAGCATCAGTGCAGGCATTAGGTAAAAAGTAAACCTGAGACAGAAAATCCCCCCCCGATTTACCTCCCCCAGTTTCTCTTAACCCAGGAGTGACAGGAGAGACACACAATGCACACAAGGTTTTAGGGGCTCTCACTTGTTCTGGGCGTTTCCAAAGGTCCCAAAAGGATCCCCAGCCATGCCTCCATCTCCAGTAAATATATAGAGATACCCATCATCTCCAAAGAGCAGCTCTCCTCCATTATGGTTGGAAGCAGGTTCTTCTATTTCCAGGATTATCCTACCCGAAAACAGGGAGGAGGCATTACCTACTGCATAAGCCCTAAGCAAAGGGCAGAGCAACATCGCTCCAATGTTGCCCTTGACACATGGAAATGGCTACAGATCAGTTTTGGTGCAAATTCCTCCATATCCATGTTACTGAATTTTACTTGGGCATAACTAATTTTCTAACCTTAAATAATTCCAACACATTTTTCCAGGTTACAGAAACACCAAACTGTGTAATAAGGAAAATCTGGGAAATCACATGACAGAATACACTTTTAATAACTGTACTTTTCCTCTGATTCTTCCTTTCTCCTTGATAAACTTCCTTATTTTTATTTTTATTTGTTTAAGAAAAGGCATCTCAGCTTAAATCCGATTGTAAACTGCAAGAGAAAGGACTCCAGTCCATCTGTGCATATGTACAGCATTGGGCACAATCCTGACAGGCACCTTCAAGGTGAACCTAAAACTTTTCAAATATTAAGTAATAGTTAAATTCTTAAAGGGAGAAGAATGCTTAAATGATAATTATATACACAGGACTTTACCAGAATAAAGAGTGGTTAAAAGCAGCCCCACCAACAAATTAACATTTTGACAAAGGTTATTCAAAGCAGCACCAACAACCTCTACCTTCATTTTAAACCCTAATTCTCTCTTATCTGTTTATTTTACACACCTGGCATCCCTTTCGCAGTAAGAAAAGGGTGAAATATATAAAAGTATGACTTTCTAGAAAGGAAAAGCCACAAATGCATGCAGTGGAGGCTCCCAGGTGTAATAACTGAAGCTTATTTTACTCCAGCTTCTAAAAAAGTCCAGACTCTATGGTGACAGTGCCTCTTAATAGCTGCAAAACCAAGTGATAATGATCACTTACACCACCTCATCTTTAGCGAGTTTTTTTCCCTTCTGCAGGTACTGATAGTTTGTTATCAGATTGTAAATTGTGGAAAGGAACCCAACTATGTAATTATTCTGTCACCTGCTGCTGAACATCCCCACTTCTGAGCTGGGGTAACTGCGCAGGAGCGCACAGACTCCAGCCGGCAGCAGGAGTGAGGGAGGATCCTGTACAGACACAAAGGTGAATCCTCCCCAACCTCCCACAGAAGGTGGAAGAAAACAAAGCACACTGAGGAAAAATCTGCAGGCGAACAAGACGAACGCCTTCCTGCTAAGGCAATGCACACCACGTGTCGGCCGAAGCTGCCTCTTGGGCAGCATCCGAGGATGAAGTCAGTGGGAGCTGTGCCTACACAAGCACAACAGGACCGCAATTTTGTTTTCTTAAGCTTTCGCCATACTAACCGCCAGCTAAATAAGCACAGAAAATGTTAAAAACATAGAGCCTGAGGATTTTTAAACAAGACAGCTCATGGGCCTTGACGTCTGCAGGTTTATGCTCCTGACCTGCTTCCCTGAGGACCACGTTTAAATTCCCCTTACCTGTCATCCACGGTGCTGCTTACACTGAAGTGCTGTCGTTGCTTTATAAAGCAGCATCCCCTTTCTATCATTAGGCTACAAGCATTTTTCAGCTAGAATCATCCACTGCTGAGTGTTTGGAAAGCCCTAATAAAACCCATGTAACAAAGCAAAAATCTTAACGTTAATAATAGTCAAGGGTCTCTTAAAACAGTGGTTCTATTACGTGGTTCTGCACCAGGTTATAAATCTACAGACTGTCTCCACAAGCAAACCTCTAATCACCTGTGCATATTAATGTGGATCAACTGCAGGATCAGACTCAAACAAATCAAATTTCCAATCAAAATGCATTCAGTAATAGCATAGTGGTTTGTATTTTATTTAATTTGATATTAAATTTGTAATATCACAGGCTTGAGCTGTCATTCAGATAAAGAAATGTTAAATCCATCTTTGGTCTGATATCACTGAGGTTTTTTATACTGATTTTGGAAACCTTTGGCTTCGGAATGAATTTCACTCATGCTTTGCAGAAGTCTATTTTAAAGGGTAATAATTACAATACCAAAAAAATCCCAACCAAAAACCAAGCCCCAAAATACTAACTGTAAATCATGTTTAATCAACGTCCAGTTAAATCTTCTGACATACCAAAACTGAGAAATGTGAATGTTTTATCCCTGAGCACTCGCAGTTCATCCACAGAGGATGGGCATATTCTCTGTCCCAGTAAGCTAGATATGGACTGGGACTAACTTGCTATCGTACTGGAATGCAAAACCAATATCAAGCTAACTAAGTCTCATTCATTAACAGCCTTTAAAAATGCACAAGCTGCCCTCTGAGATCTTAAATACATTTGCCAGAGAAACGTGTGTACAATACCTTTCAGAACCATGGTCCAAAGCATTCATGTCAGCAGGAGAAATTCTGAACTCACTGATTCGGATTCTCTCTTCATAACGAACTTCAACTGAATAGTAGACATACACTTTACCATTAAATTTGAATTTAGGGTGGAAGACAATACCTAGAAAACCCCTCTCGTCTCCTTCCCAAGGTGAAGTAAGTACAGCTTCACTGATGTTCAGAAATGGCTTTTTGAGCCTGGACTGATCGGGGAGGTAGGTCCACACCAGGCCAACCTGCTCCGCAATGAAGAACCTGTGGGTGCCATCATTGGCGTGCACCATCGCAACGGGATTGCGCAGCCCGTTGGCGACCTCCACGAGGCAGAGCTGGAGACAGCCCTCTGCATCGGCAGTCACTAACCCCAGGTTTTGGTTAAGGTTCTGGTTATCCAGCAGGTGTGGAAAGCAGTAGTCTGTGTCCTCCAAGGACAGGTAGTGGCAGAATTTTGCCATGTTGTTCTCCAGGGCAATTAGCTCTTGGTCTGCAGAGAGATAGCGAAAAATGGAGCGGCATTTTTGCCACACTTGCAGGCAATAGTCTTGGCAAAGTCCTGGTATCGTCCGCACGGGGGTGGAGGGATCCTCGGCGTCGTACAAGTGAGCTGCATATGGAGAGCATTCCTAGAGGGAGAGAGAAAAAGCCTCAAGCCATTTCTTGGACCAGATTTGAAACAGCTGAACAGCAATACTAATTGGAGAAATTTCACCTTAATTACAACATATGTTGTGGTTTATTCTGACGATATATTGACAGAGGAAAAGATCTTAGAAAGGGGGTTTATCTCAGCATTCATAGAAATGATCTTCAATATTCCTGGTGAAAGCAGGCTTCCTCATGTGGGTATTCATTTATTTCAACCATAGCACTAGCTCAAGAAAACCAGCGATGACACATATCATCACCCTAGCAGGCTGTACTGGGAAAAAGAGACTTTTCTGTCTTGGATGCTCTGACTTTATCTATGAAATAATGATCAGATTCACCACAACACAGCAGCAAAACCAAGGAGTTAGCTGAGAAAATTCAGGTCCTGCATCTCCAGGCTGAGGAGGGAATGGGAAAGGTTGGCAGGGCCAAAGCCTCCAACTTCCATACCTTATCATCTGACAATCCACGCTTGCACCTCAACCACAGACATGATCTACAGGTGGGAAGGAGCAGGATGAGAAAGTATAGGAGGAGAGAAGAAGGACACCCGTCCTTTGTACCGCACAGTGCACCCAGCCCTGGGATGCTATCACTGCATACACCGTCCTTGCTCAGGTCCAGCTGCCTTTGCTGGTGGATATTTGCCTACAGACACTTTATATACCTGACTCTAAGAGGTGAAATACATCCATGATCAAGACACTCATCACCAAGGTCTGCGGGGGATGCTCAGGCTACAGGATTTCAGACAGTGAGCACCAAATGGCCATAATCCAGGCAAGGTCCAGTGACAGCAGCTGCAGCACTACCCTAGTTTATGGAAGGTGCAGCCTCGTAAATCCACCTAAGGACTGAATCAAGCTGACCTAGTTCACTGTATTCTCCACTACAAGAACTCTGACAGGCACATTTTCCTTATGTGAAAAGCCACTGCAATCCAGGAAAACTGTCTGTAAATTACAAACTGACCAAAGTGACTCAGTTCTGCTTTGCAAGGGCTTTTTCTTGTAATAAACACACAACATTTTCCAGTTGTAATGCATCTTTCCGACAAGCATCTCAAAAGTGCTCTCCAAATAATGTAACATGAATCAGTGGAGGCTCAGTTATTTCCACAGGGCAGATAAAGAACTGAGGCAAGAAAGGGAGGAAGAGAAACTATGCTTCTTGAATAAATTCTGCATTTTTTAATTCCTAGATGGCACTTCTTCCCAGCAAAACCAGCTTAGTTTAAAAAAAAAAACAAGAGATCTGTTTCTAAATCTATAGGGAGCTATTTCTTAATGCAGATTACAGCACTATTCAATAGCTGAAAAGATATAACATACGAGATACTTAAGTATTTAAATTAGCTGATAAGTACACACAATATTTAATTTTTATTTTATTTTCCATTACATACCATAATAAACTGAGAGGCCATATAATACATCATTAGCGCACAATAAGCTTTCCTCCTGGAATGTCAAGTCATTCATTGCAAAATGAAGGTTATTATGCCTTCAAATGAGCAGCAATTAATGTGGTAAAAAGGAGATTGTGTGTGACACAAAACACTGAAATTACAGGGGCAGACTGGCTAACGGCACTCGGCTTGGTTACATGAGGTGCGCCAGGGACAGAACGAGCCGGAGCATTTGCCCATGAAGTTGTTATGACTGAAAATTTGGCCTTAGAGAACAAACTGAAAACAAGACAGAAAGGGAATGTGAAGGCAGGGCTGGATGGGAGCTCAGTCTGTTGCTGCCTACAGAGGTCCCACATTCAGAGAGGAAGACCACTGCTTGAGTACCAGGGTGTACCTGGTTCTCTGAAAGCCTCTTTCAAAGCAAGCAGTGATCTTAGGCACTATAAAGCAACGTCCTGGCTTCAGCATCGGAATTAAAAATAGCACAGAGGTATTGTTTTCCTGTCCCTTTGCTGCTGTGCGCTGTTCATCCCAGCCTCAGGTGTGCTTGAATAGCAGCCAACGTTGTGGATGACTTCTTCACTCCATACCACGCTCCTGGTGGCATACAGCTATTTACAGCGGCATTACACATCAGTGATGTTCAGCGATCTATCACTAGCCAGACAGTACCCACGCATGTGTCTAGGGTATTTTCCAGCCACATTTGGAATATCTTCTAACCTTTATTCCACAAGAGATGGAACGTGACTCCTGATCCTAAATTTCTCTGCTGCTGAAGCAAATGTTGTCGTCCTTCACCCGTCACAACATCTTGTCACATTCACTAACTCAAAACACCAAGAAACTCTACACTCGGTCACAGCCCAGCCCAATTCTCATTTCCAAATTACATGGTCTGTTCATTCATTTTAAACTATGATGTGCTCCAAAGATCAAGGAAATTAACGGGCAGACGATCAGTGAGTTCAGTAGGGCTGGAACAAGCTCGCACTATGAAAATAACTCACCAGAAAATAAAACAAGTGACATTAAGATGTTAGCCAAATCCATCCTATTTGTTCCAGGAATTCAGAGGCAGCTATTTATCTGAGGAATTGCAACAGTCTGGATTTGGATGAACACCCACATCAAACAATGGCTTATTTACTGCTGCTATCAGCCTGGATGAAGCAACAGGACTCCTCAGGAAAGCGTCTAACTTTCACGTAATCCCTGACCTTCCCTGTCCACCTCCATCTGGAAAATCAAGCCTTTAAGAAAGCTGTTCCCCAAGGAGCAGAACAAGGCATCTGCCCTCCCACACTTTGGTGTCCTTCATCCCACCACAATAATCCACATCCACACACGTCTCCTGAGACCTGCTGCCCCCATCAAATTACCCCAAGGTGTCGAGGCCGTGGAGCAGGGAGGAAGATGTCCCACTGCAGTCATCCTCTCCCCCACAGCCAAAGGCATCCTCTCAGCCTGCTTCTGGGTGGGGGGAATCCTTATTTTGGGGCTGGGGAATCATGGGCAGCACTGAGGGAAGGATGTTTCTGCTCTTCTACTTGCCCTTTCACAAGGAACAGAAACAGCACCACGTAGCAAATCACAATTTAAGACAGGGTAAGAATCCTCACCACAAGTACAAGCCGAGACACTTGTCAAAATAATTTGATCACATTTGAGAGAAATCACAAATTGTGAACAGAAAGAGACAGAAGTGTGCTGAATAAGTCACAGAAACCCACTTATTTTAATTTAGGTCTAGGATATAAATTGTATATATAACAAATGAATGGAAGCAGAGTGTTCTGGAGGGTTTGCAATGCTTGAACTTCCATTTTGTGCTTGAGCGGCCAGAGGTGGTGGTTTGTAGCCGCATCTGGGCTGATGATGCACTGAGGTCATCAGAACATTTCAGTGAATCATTTCTCCCACATTGAAAATATTTCACTGCTTCTGAACAAATTTTCAATGGTTGGGTTTGTAATGTGCACAGGGGACTTAGTCATTGCTTCCAGAGGCAGGAGTGCTCAGCAGGCACTGCTAACTGGCTTCCTATCTGCAAACGGACTTTTGGACACCACTTGTTTCAGGAATATATTCAAAGGGTTTTTGCTTCCAGTACAATGTGAGATGAAATAAAAGTCAAATCTCTAGAAGCTGTTGTGGAAAAGGGTTGGCTTTCTCTTCACGCTTCCAGGAACACAAGAGATACGCTGCAAAATGCTAAGAGCGGGATTTCTGAAAAGCCACTTTGATCCCATCTGAGCACAGCGGACGAGACTCCACTGTCTGAATTAATTTAAGATTTACACTTGCACAGCACAGAGCTGCCACTGCTCTGTCTCAGGGGCATTTTCATACCTACAAGGCCACTGCTGATGATAGGGTCAGACGCTTTGCTCTGCACAGACTGGGATCATCCTGTTATCATACCTGACCACAGAACATCAGCCCTGAGTGGAAATTTCCCCCGTGTGGGATGGTTGCCACAGAGGTTTCTAGGCCACATCCTCAGGCACCCATCATCAGGACTGTTAGCACCTGGCACACGCTAAAAGCATATCAGTGTGCTGTAACCCAGTACAAAAACCCACCTGATCCCATGAGCAGGGCGTAACAAGGAGCGTGTTTTGTGCCTACTGGTCCCCTCCTGGGTCTTCACCAGGTCCAAGGATCTAACCCTGGCAGGGTGAGGGGAGCCTGCAAACTGTAACTGTCCACACACCCATCTCAGAGCACCACTGCTCATAAATTAAAGCAGGACAACGTCCCTATTGCTCTTTCAAACACCTGCCAAAGGTGAAAAAGCCCACTGAGAAAGCTAATGATGGACAGTCACTCCTGACAGTGACTGGGAGTATGCGTCTAGGCTGCTGAACCCTGATGCACCCATACGTGGGCCGGTGCATCCATGCCTGGGCCCAGGCACTAATGCCACGGTTGATGCATGTTTGTGGGGGTTCGTGTACCCCAGTCTGGGCTGGGCACTAACGCCACAGCTCACACGCCCCTGGGCTGTCGAAAGTTGCTGCACCAGTGCTGATGCAGCCCTGCACGGGTGGATGCAGTTATTCCTGGGCTGATGTGCCCATGGCACGGCTCATGCACCCCTGTGAGGTCCAAAATCCCTGTGTCTGGATGAATGCACCCTCCATAGACCAATGCACCCATGCTTGGGCTGTAGCATCCATCACTGGGCTTGATGGAGCCCTGCATGGATGGATGTACCCACATCTGGGCTAAAGCAGCCATACCAGGTCCAGAGCACCCTGTGCGGCCAAAGCACTGTGCCAGGGCTGAATCCCCGTGTGGCTGAATCCCACTGTGCGGCTGCTGCCCCTGTGCGGCTGCCGCCCCTGTGCGGCTGCTGCCCCCTGTGCGGCTGATGCCCCTGTGCGGCTGATGCCCC
>VZTV01008138.1:0-46690 GCA_013400875.1 Anhinga rufa
TAGCTCGTCCATGAGGATGTTATTCCTTCAAGCAGAAGGAAACTAGTAAACTTGAGATTGTTTTTTCTCTATTTAAGACAAAGCGCCTAAATATAGAGATTCTTGACCTTTGCACATTAGCGGAACACAGAGCAAGTTTAATCACTCTCCATCAGGAGTTTTCTTTTAATATTATTGTTCTAATCTCCAGTCTTTCATTAAGTTGATTCGGTGATTTTAGAAGTATGAAATCAAGGAAAAAAGTGACATCTTAAAATTCCCTTATTTTTGATGCTAAAAGCTTACATTTCCACAAACAAAATTAAATACCTGTAACATAACACCTTCTGTGTTAAGAAGGTGGACATGCCAATATAATTTCCCTCTTACCTCAGCCTTGCGAATACTCTCTCTTGCTTCATCTATTTTCTGCTCCAGTTCTGCTCGGGTTTGCTCAGACATCACAGGCCCATGGCATTCAAGCTCTTCGAGCGTCTGTCAGAAATAAGAAAACACATCACAGATGTAGTAAATGCTAGCAAGCCATTTACACACTAAATATTTATGACAAGTCAGGGAAATTATTGTTTGATTAGGTGCTGGGTTGACCGACAATAGCCTGTCCCAGGAAAAAAGACAATGACCAAGGAAAACACCATTTAAGAGCACAGTTTTTCACATGGAAATTCCACATAGGAAAATGTTTCAACATCTTAATAAAAACACAGTATTGTGGTACGAATCGGCTCATTTATATGTTGATATTTACATATTTAAGATGAGTATGTTGGCACACATTTATGTCAGGTTGA
Organism: Anhinga rufa; assembly: GCA_013400875.1. Lineage (NCBI taxonomy): Eukaryota > Metazoa > Chordata > Aves > Suliformes > Anhingidae > Anhinga > Anhinga rufa. The sequence continues at coordinate 792 of VZTV01008138.1, forward strand.
AAAAGAACATCTTAAACATAGAGTGAGAAGTTGCTAATGGCAGCCCTGCCGTAGCAGAAGCCAAGACAAGTTTGCTGCATTTATAAGAACGTTGTCTCCAGAGAAGAATTTGCTGAATCACGTAAGACACGTTGGAGTTTCTTAGTTTTGCGTAGATGTACGCTGACTGTACAAATCCAAATGAAAAGTAAGTAAAGCATGTGATCGCACAAATTGCCACCAGCTATCTGCAAATCTGTGACTCGTTCAGCGACTCTTTATGCATTTTGTGTTAAATAGTCTTTGGAGAAAGAGCAGAAGCAGCATCAGGTGCTGCTGATGCTAGGACCAGAATCCAGGATGCTCACTCCTTCCTCTGAGGAGAGTTTTTCCTATCATATTTTGGTTACAGACTCTGTTAATACGCTCTGCCTGATACTACAACTTCTGGTTTTTGCTATAGCGTGACCCAGGCTCAACAGAAGACAGGTAAGATGGTAAACACCTGCTTTGGTCTTGCTTCGTGCATTCCCCTGGGTAGTCTGAGGAATAGCTCAAATCTCTAAAGACTAAAGTGAAGCTAGAAGCCAGGTCTCCACTTCCTGGGCTGGATCTCATTGAATATTATCCAGTATTACAGATATAATGTGGTCTGTGCAACTTGGGCTTGACCTATGCACGTGAAACGGATGTTTTTAGGCAGAAGTTAGCACTAGAAGTTAGCTTGGGTCCCAACGCTCTCTCCAGACAAGAGCATGAGAGCCTTGCCATAGTTGTTTAAGGAACTTGGTGACCCAAGGGATGCATTTCTACTGGCTGACTTTATTCTTACTCCTAGGCAGTCTCAGCTGCATTCCAAAATACAGCTACCTGAAGCCCAGTAGGACATCCAAATACAGCCTTAGGTTCTTCTATGTTGAGCCATGTGTGTAGAAATAAATTAATCAATACACACTTAATTCTGTGTCTTTGCATTAGATTTAAGTGCACATTACTCATGGATTTTCCTACTGTTGAAAAGACTTTTGAAATCCAAATGAACACATTTTTTTTCAACAGGTAACATATACGCAATATAGTGGAGATAAGAGGATCCCTGACACTTTAATTGGAACAGGACACTGTGTAGGGTAGAGGTAGGTCTGCAAGTTATTTGCACACAAGTAGAAGCTGTAACTTCAGATTTATATGGGAATAACAAACCTTACTGACGAACCAAAAAGTTTGAGGAGCTGCTAACCTGGCAGCTTGAGTGTACCATGGCAAGAAAGGATAAGATGAAAATGGCAGGTTGCCCGTAGAGATAACTGGACAAAAATAATTCCTGGGTGCTTGTAGCAGCTCCTCTTTCGTGGAGTGGGGAGCTACAACAAATAAAATCCATACATGAAAGTTTTCCTAACCTACCCGCTGACTGTGGATGATGTTTTTGTGCTCGCGGGCTACTCGGGTAGCCCATTTCCGAGCCTCCTTGTTGAGGCTGTGCTCTTCAGTCGTTCCAGTTTCTGATTCCAGTTGTCGACTCTGAAACAGAAAACAACAAGAGAATGAGTCATCCCATAGACCCGGGGCTACCACTGCAGATATGATGATCTTTAGTTATAGGATAACTTTATATTACATTTATCAGCCCAGGATCTTGTTTCATACAGAACAAGAAAGAGTCAATAAAACCAACGCTCTTCCGTATGAACTTTGTGATGGTACCAGGTTGTAGAAAGCCAACTACAGAAGCAAATCAAAGTTCAGAAGAAGTCACAACTCACTGCCTCAGGAAAATCAGCGGGACCCTGAATACCTGACACAGTTCTACTGCAATGAAAGACGATGAATAAAACTGAAATACTATTTCACCCATACACTATATCAAAGAGAGGAAGAATAACTAGCCAAGGAAGTCACCTCATTTCTAATTATAGGAAGCAAAGATGAAAGGTTAAGTGTGATCCAATTGGCCATTTAGACTCATTCTTTGTAATTTGTGATTAAATCATGCTGTCAAATATTTGACAACAGCACAGCTGTTTCTGTCTAAAAAAAAAAAATTGTCTGCAAAACAGCAACTCAAATTTCAAATCACATTTTTTGATATTGTTTCATCTTACGCCTGCTTTTACTGTGTCAGTAACGAAAAAAAGAATTTCTCCCGCTCAAGAAATGCCAACTAAAGCAAGACGAAGTAGATCTCTATTGTCTACATATTGAACAGAACCCATCTGAAACTCTGAAGACAGACTTCCCAGCATTTAGTTACTGAAATCATTCCCAATCTATAATTTCCATTACTGCCACAGCAACGACTCTGTGCATTTACATTTATATCTCAGCGTTTAGGATGCAAATCGGTGTCTATCTTCCCACTACAGCAGGTTTCCTGAGATTCCTTCTGTATTTGTGGGTATTGTGTACACATTTACTGCACCTATACTGTGCAAGGATAAGCAACTTAATAATGATTAAGTTGGAGAGAGTCCAACAAAGGGCCATGAGGATGATGAAGATGCTGGAGCATCTCTCCTATGAAGAGAGGCTGAGCGCTGGGACTGTTGAGCCTGAAGAAGAAAAGGCTCAGAGGGATCTCATCAATGTATATAAATAGGTGAAGGGAAGGTGCGAAGAGGACAGAGCCGGGCTCTCCACAGGGTGCCCAGTGACAGGGCCAGAGGCACAGGAGGTTCCCTCTGAACATGAGGAAACACTTCCCCGTGTGAGGGAGACCGAGCACGAGCACAGGTCGGCCAGGGAGGCTGTGAGGTCACCATCCTTGCAGATATTCGAAAGCCATGTGGGGATGATCCCAGGCAACCAGCTCTGGACCAGATGACCTCCAGAGGTCCCTTCCAACCTCAGCCAGTCTGGGATTCTATGATTTTTTTCCTGAGCCAGTCTCATATTCTTCCCATCAGTAAAATTAGCTGTGAGAAGACATTATATTCATCCCACCCTCGTGGGACGTGCTCCTGACACAACAGAATAGATTCTTTCAACATACATTTCAGAGGTTTCTCCAGTTTAAGTTAATCAATGCTCTGAAGGGGATCATCACGAACAACAACTCTTGCTGACTCACACACATCTGGCCGCTGAGACAGTCACTGCAGTCCAGAGCCACCCTGCATTCCTTCGTATCACAAGTCCTCTTTGGGCTGATACATCTTGCACAACCTTTGAGATCAACTGCAAAAATCCCCTTGCGAATTATCACTCAAGAGGAGAGAGTATATTTAGTGCTGCTCAAAACAAATTAGGGTTGTGTATGTACATGCAAAAGACATGACTGTTTCATGAATTCCTCTCTCTCACTTTCAACTATGACAAAAGACAAGGATTTTTCTCCATTGGGTGTGGTTTGAAACTAGAGAAGATCCCACAAGTGTGCCAAAGTTGTTTAGGAAAGAGAAATTCAAGGTTAGCCAGCAGGAAAAGGGTAAGAGAGCAGAAAGACAAGGAATTACTTCAGGCTAGGTGAGAAGCCTCCAGGGGATGCAGAAGAAGAGACAGCGTTATCAGGTATCTCAGCAGGCAAAGTGGTATGATTTGTGTCAAGGAAGGAAGGCAATTTTAATACCAGCTTTTGGTACAGACTGGAGTAAAATCAAGAGATACTGGGAAGCAAACCAAAGTGATTTTGAAAGCAAGATTTTTATGCCTTTGGATGACACTGCCCTCATGGGAGAGAGGCAATAATGCTAACTTATGCTAACATCCTATCAGAGGATTTAATTGAAAATGAGGCAAAACCGGGTTCAGCATGTTATTTTGTTCAGCTAAGCTCCTTTTCAACAAAATTGAATCTGGCCTTTATTCTTATTCATCTTATTACAAGACACCTGGGGGTAGCGGATTCAAGGGGTTGTGAAGGAGATGACTTCCAATGGTAGAGGCAACGAGGGAAAGGAAGACAACCCCATCACCTACACACACACTCCTACCACAGGGCTCTGAAGTATATTTAATGCTTCAGGCGACTTTTGGGCCACATTCTGCCTCTATTTCAAGAAGCTGTAACTCAGCCAAGAACTTGCAGTGCTTCAACTTGTCCCTACAGAATGCCTTAAGGCATACATTGATAGACATCAAAAGAGAGGCGGAGGGGAGGTAGCATCCCTGCCTTTCTCACAGTGACCAGAAAAAAACCACCCCAAGAGGCTTTTACAATCCAGTATAAGATGTCGAGAAATTTTAGCTCAAAGCCAGAAACAAACATCTCCATGAAGTTCACCCACTGGAGTGGGACTGAGCCACAAAGCCTGTGTTAATGGTATTTTCAAAGTAAAAGGAATTGTTAGATGAGGTGTAGCCCAGAAGAGGAGGAGGAGGTAAGTTATAAGCATGTGGTTAGGTCTGGCCTGAACAGGCAGGAAGGCAAAACTGCCTACCAAGAAAAGAAGAGAGAGGTGCAGCCCTCTTCATTCATCCCCACAGTTTAAATATTAAGTTGGCTTTTGCCTGCTTTTATTGAGGTGGCTTTATACGGTCTTGTTTCTTCATTAGTGTTTGACCTTTCTAATTACCTCCACTAAGCTACTCCGCTAGGTCACTGCAACACGTAAAGGGGACAAACACATGGATTTATTTAGGCACATCCAATCCTTAATATAACATTTGATCTCAGTTTTTTCCCGGCTTACTGGAGTAAGCATTTTTGTACAGCTTCTTCCCCAGCTTCCAGCTGAGTCTTAACAGCTGCAAATCTGAGCAGAATCGTTTGATATTGCCTCTCCCTTATAACACATCTCATAAGGAATTTTCAGTGTTCCCATTGCTCTTGCCCCCACTCAGCACCTCATTTTCATTTAAGAAAGAAGACAGACTTTTTTTCAGTCGCTTGATAACCTTCTGCAATATTCCAAGTGTGGTTTTGGCTTTTAATCTATTTATCAAAAGCACTTGACCAGAAAAATGAATGCAAACTTTGTGGCTACTCCTAAGGGCATACTAAAAAAGAAATGAATTGTTATTGGATCAGAGTGATTATATTAGTTATTCATAAAACAGTATTGTATCCACACAGACCTCACCCTTGCTTAAAGGTCTAAAAATAAACAACATGAAAATAGGCTGATAAAAAGAGTTGGGGAGAAACCTGGAGCTGTGGTGTGTGTGGATACCAAAACCAGAGGCAAAAGCAGGAGACCAGATCTAGCGGCAAAATTTAGTCTCCTGGGGAAGAAGCTGAAAACAGGGACTCTAAACTGCACAAAAACAGGGAAAGCAGTGGAAATGCACAGTCTGAATCCTTGGCCACGAAGACGGTGCAAGGAGGAAGGTTTCAAAGCCATCAGGACCTGGAATGCTTCCTGAGTAAATGGAGCCGGTATCACAGGGAGGGACTTCACCTCACCTGTAAAAGACCAAGCTGCTGGCACTTAAGAAGGCTGTGAAGGAACTTAGAAGCAGAGGACCAGTACCAAGCTGACTAGCATGGAAGAGTATATGCTTCAGGAGGACTTCAAGAATGACTTGAGAAGTCTGTATCCTCAGGTAAAGACAGGCTAGAGGGGTATATCAAGTAAGAAATAAAAAACCCACTGACATTTAAATAGGTATGAAGAAAGGAGCTAAAGCAGAGATTTATCTGCTATAGACATAAAAATCAAAAGCGTAGGGAAGACGGTGGGGGAACTGAAGTGTCTGGTCCTAACCTGATTTACTAAATTAAGCTCTTGCTTAAGTGTTTTCAAGACTGGATCTTGGTGGTGGCAAGACATCCAATGACTCAATTTAACCTCTTCCAAAAAAGAGGGAAACCAAAACCACTTACCATGGCCAAGGAATGAAGGAAGAGCCAAAAAACCTGAGCTAAACATAGATGGGCATTCTGCTGTTCTCTCAGGGTTTGGATTACAGTGAAAGCAGTGTTTAGTGCTAAAAATTCAATCAGTAAACCAACAGAAAGTCCTAGATGACTCCAACCAGCTAAAGAGCTTAGAGGCTAGCAATGCTGTTTCTTAAATTAACAAATGCATTTAGTCTGTAGACACATGTCGCTTCTCCATTTTTGTCTGAAATGTTGTTGCAGGTGCAGAACTGCCTTATGACAGGGACAAACACACAGCTTGCATTCTCTTATTTATGCAGTTAAATCTGGATGCAGACGGCACACGTACAGCTCTAAGAGCAGAAAAGAAGTTGGCTCTCAAGCCTAACAGCTCCTTAGTTTTGTAGCTGGAGACTGAAAAACTTCGCTTCAGCAAAGAGGTAGCAAACATTTATTGCATGCAAATCACCAACACAAAACACACCTAAAAATCATAGGCATTTCTTTTAAAGGGTGAAAATAAGAGGTTACCATGCCAATGTTGAAAAGCAAGCTCAACCTTATGATCAGCACTGCTGGGGAGGAGGAAGGGATATGCATGACATTTTTCACACAACTAATAGCTAAACACAGCAGTTATAAGAAAATCATGAGTCAAGTTTGGTGCTCACTTTAATCTATTATTGTAGAACTAATTTAATTTTAGTTTAGCCAAGAGTGAGCTAGGACTGGTTTGCATTTCAGTAAATTTTCAGTGTTATTGACAGGACACCCCCCCATCTTTAAAAATAAAGATTATTCACATACAGAGGGCTTTTTCCACTCAGAAGAATAAAAAAGGACCTACATCCGCTATTAATAGGTTACATAAACCTCTGTTCATATGGTATGATAAAGCATAAAACAAACCAACTCTTACATAACCACATTCTGCTTTTTAATCTAATAAATGAACATTTCTTCTTGCATTGGTGAGTGCTGGGGGGTGCAGAAGGATAAGGAACATCCTATCAGGCAGGGAGTAAAGAAAATAATTACATTTAAACCCATCACAAGAATGATGATTCCGGGATACGGGAAGAGAGAAAGGGGATCCTGGGACTTTCTGACATCTCTCGAGGTCCCTTCCAACCCCTACCATTCTGTGATTCTGTGATCATCTGGGCTGAAAAACAGATCTACCGTGATCACAGGTGTTTTTACTAAAGAGATTTTCTATAGCGAAATTTTTCCATCCCAACAAATACCGAAGCTAATGTCTGATATCCGGTGTAACTGAAACTCTCCTTACTAAAGTGCCTATGACAGGAACAGTTGCACAGCCATATGTATGACATAATTTATCTGGTTGGCTTTTAGGGAGTTGTTTATTTTTCAGTTCTGGTTCAGCCGTGATTTTGGGGGCTCACAACTAACCTACAAATGACCGTTGGTTAGAAGTCTCCTTTGAAGCGCACTGTGCACACAGATTGTTGGAGCGGCTGATGCTAAACATGTTAGGATAGGGTTACTGTAAAGGCTGTAGCTCTGTTTTGGGGGTTTTGGTTTTTTTTTTTGAAAGACTAGAATCTTTAAAGTACTGGTTTTTGTTGGATGTCAGGGATTAACACAGCTCCCTTGTTCCTAGGGCCTGATGGTTTTGTATTAAGCACTTTTGCTATATAGCAGAGATTAAAAGCCACAAATATATTTTTAAAATTTTTAATCTAATTTATTTTTTTAAAGTTTTTAATCTCACTGAAATTAATTTTTAAATTAGAGTGCGGTATATTTTCGTTGGTGTAGTTCCATTCTCACCCTCGTAATTACTCTCATTTGCCTCAGCTACCACAGCAGCTGCATTCACAGCCAACGTTTCAAAAAAGTCTATAGTGCATTCTATATAGAAATATAGAAAAAATGCTCTCGTTAGGTAATCAGAGGAAAAAAAAAGTGTACCTTTTCACAGAATCAGAGAACAGTGGGGGCTGGCAGCGCCCTCCGGAGCTCCCCCCGTCCAGCCCCTGTGTGAGCAGCACCCCCAGAGCAGGGGCACAGGACCACGTCCAGGCGGGGTGGGAATGGCTCCAGGGAAGGAGACTCCACTACATTTGAATTAACTTTGACAGACAAATAATTTCATAGGTATTTTCAATGCAATATAAACAAAGACCTATTTCTTAAGTGTCCACTTCCCTCAAGTATTACTTCTACTCTCTAGTCTCACTGTTAGAGATTATTCAGAGCTTTGCTTAGACAGCGTTTCCTGACTGTAAAAAAAGAATGCTAACAGCATGCTCTCTAAATTAAAATCAAATCCATTAGGTGGTGAGCCAATTTCAGCTCATTACGCTTAAAGTAATCAGAAACAATGTTGAAAGTCAACCCAAGACAAGACAGCCAGTAACTCTGGGGTATGGACTTTCCCTTTTCTTCAAATTAAATGTTCAATATCAACTTCAAATATGAGTATTATATCTCAGACCTTATTTTAAACACGACCCAGGTGGGGAGGAATTAAGTAAAATCAGTTTTAGTCATGTTGGCCTCACACAAGGTACGTCAAGTTATACAGGGAATTTACAGCTTTGCCAGGCTCCCGCTCGCATCCGCTGAACGCGTCCTCGTCTCCAGGGCTACGTTTCTCCTCAGCAATAATTCCTAATACTTTACACTTTGATAAAATTAAATCATAACTTTTTTTGGCGTATTTAGCTTCAGAAAAGTTCTAGTTAAAAGCAATCACTTTACTCTGTTTTGGTATTAATGCACAGACTACTCTAAATACAGAAAAAGTAGCTCATTCTCTCGTTAGTTTGGGCTTACTTACTTGAGGGATTATTTTTTATTAAGTTTATATTTAATGAACTTTTTGGTATTTAAATATTTTTATCAAGCACCAAATATATCCATTCAATCATTATGAAAATAGAACATAATGTTATTTAGAAAACTAAGGAATTGTAAAATATTTAAGCATATTCAATACGAAAAAGTTTTTAGATATATTTTAAGTATTTAAATAAATTCAATAGTAAATGCTGAAATGTGTAAATACCTCTGCCTCTGTATGCCTGTGCAGAAACCTGCTGAAAGTAAGTCTGACTGAGTCCTCATTCCCATTTATACAGTAATTTCTACCTACTTTCAAACCCCTGACCGCTTGCAGAGCTGAGAAAACAAGCCTTGCGCAAGCAAGAGCGATGTCCTTCTGTAAGTATAGCTTATATAACTTATATAGCTTAACAGAAGCCGCTCAGAAATTCAAGATATTCTTCTGTGTATGATAGCAAAGTGAAATTCATCCTTATTCTCACAATCTATCCATAAAACTTGTACATCCATGTAACGAGGGGTGAAACTCCAAAACCTTCCACCGATCTTACTACGATGTTTTTCTGCAAATTACAGTGTGAAAAATATTTTTTTTTCATGTCGATAAGCTGTCATACACTAAGATTTGGCTACGTTTTTTACTTGCGTGCTCAAAGAAAACGACAGCGTCAGTAATGTACAGGGAAAGCTATAGTCACGGGCAACATGTAGATAAAAAACAGGAAAAAGACCTCAAAAGTTTAGTGTCAGCTTTTTGTTGCCATTATCCTCCCGCACTATGGACGCGTTTTTGGCCGTCTGGCTCATTTTCTCACGTGATAACAGACAGTTCAAGGAAAAAAGAATCTTTTCCAAACAGGAAACAGAGAAAAGCTGGCTAATTTCCTTTATATTTTGCCCTGTTCTTATGGCTAGGGCTTATCTGTGGAGCATGGGGACGGTATGTTTTCAACGCAATAGATTTCTGCGGACTTAATAAATATCACTTGCCTCGGGGGAGGATGATTGATGATTCAACTGTCACTACATTGAATACAGCAGCAGCCTCCGTGTAAGGTCAGCATGTGCTGACTGGTTTTTCTTGCGGGGCTAAAGGTATTTCAAAAGACCCTTTTATTTTTTTCCCCCTTGCTGTTCGCAAAGGCCCAATCTATTTTGCGAACTCATTCATTGAAAGGGTTAAAGCCGGTTGAGAATTTATCAATAATTTCTTACTGAATACTTTTAAAACAAACTATTTCCTTGAAGGATTTTTTTTTTAATTTAAAAAACTTCCTTTTAAAAAAATTAAATTTATGTCAGTTCAAATTAACCGAGAAACTGAAACAATCTAAATAATTTAGTAAGATGAACAAATGTATGAAGTTAAGCTCAAGCCAATTCTTCTAGGTAATGGAAAATATGTAGAATATTTTGTAGCGGGCTTCTCTTTGTGGACACTCAGGAGTCGACATTTCAGCCAGTGTTAGTGTGATGTTGGGGAAACAAAAATCCTGAAAATTGATGGAGAACGACATCATACCTACCGTTCTTAGGAACAGTCTCTTTTGGAGGCTCTGACTGTGCACATTGAGAGTATCTTGAAAGTAAATGGAGCCGCGGGTTTTGTACCTGACTCAAGGATCGCATGGCAATCCATTCTAAGCTATTCTTTGGCAACAGCTCTCCCCTCATAAAGCAAAATTTTGAGGTGGGCCACATAAAATTAGACTTTTTAAAAGCATTCAGAGCTTTTCCTATAGTCGAGTTCCACATCCATAATGTTTATAACATTCTTCTTCCCTACAATATTCACAATTTCACTCCAGTATTATTGAATGCTCCAAACTTTGACTCCAGTGACAGCATATCAGGTATGTAGCCCAAAGAGAGGCCATGATTTGTTCTTGGAAAAGGTTAATATTAAACATTTGATTAGATGCATTAATCACTCTACTTATATTTCTGTCAGTGTTAGACTTCAGTGTGAAAATTATCATGCATAACCCATAAACACTAAAAGCCAACTGATAATCTCTGCAGATCATCTACAAAGAGAATACGTGGCAAAAGAATGCTTGATAATTGCTCTTCAATTCAATGTTGTTCAATTAATTAGAAAACATATGATTTCTGACAAATTCAAAAGCCTGAGCAAAAGCCCTCATTCTCTTGTACTTATTGATTAACAACGATGAATGTGTAACCTACAATTGCCCAGGTAGGATCCTTGTAGCTGAGTGTAATTCTATGGATCGTAAAGAAACCTGCATAATTCATTTATTTTTGTGAAAACCGGTTACAGTATAAGCAGCTAGAAGCTCAAAAAATGCCATGCGATGAAGAAATGCAGTAATTCTACAGCCCAAGTGGGTTTGCCAGGTAAAATCACTGCCTCTGAGGTACCGAGACAGCTTTAGACGTGAACGACCCATTCACTGCCTTCTAAAAAGCTCCTGAAGTTAAGCAGTACAAGCAGTGCACGTGTACACTGCCAGACCACACAAGTGCCATGTCAGAGAATCATGTAATTCTTAATGCTGAAGAGTTTAATAAGAGTGAATTACAGTTCTACTTTACATGGGGATAGCCCTCTGGAAAAAGAACAAAATTAAATTAGTAATGGGACTGCATTTCATCAGTGCATACTAATAGCCTCCGGTTGTTATACAAGCTTCCCCACTCACATTAGAGAAGTAACCAATTATACACATCGCTATCTTGAGCTGTGAAATTTTAATTCATGCCCCCGAAAGATCAGAATATCAATTACAAACGTCGTGCAAGTGCAAAAGATAAGCGTGAAGCTGATCCCCACAAATAACACAGTTAAATTGCTTTTTCCTTCCTTACCTTAAATCTCATTGTGGAAAAAGCCTTTTTTTTTTTTTAATTTTATGTGTATCTTACGCATTCTGTTGCCACCTCTACACGAGCGTAAATTCAGCATCCCGAGCACAACACAAACGCCAAAGGCTGATCATAAATACTACCATATACCTCCGCTATAGTCATTCTCATAGCACTGACAGGTGAGGGCTCAATATCCACCAGCTGAACTGCGTTAAAACTCTAGACGCAGAGATTGCACAAGGATGAAAACACACAGCAGCAAAGGTTAGAAAGGCAGGGCAAAGACAGTTAGAAAGATTCTGCTCACTGTATTAAGGACAACCAAAAAGTTCAGAGAAATAACTGGCTCTGTACAAAGGAGCTGGAAGAAAATCAAAATCACAGGTTGTTAAAAAGGAAAGACAAAGGGAACTGGGTTATTGATGTTAGTACGGCTGGAAACATCACCCGTACCTATCTACTAAAAGGGTTCTTGAATTTAACCACCTGAACTGGAGAGATCAAGACATTTCTGTCCAAGCCAGTTTACGTATGAATTCAAGTAATAAAAAGCTGCACAGGTTAACTTTTTTAAGGATCTAGACTTCTTTTAAACCGTTATTTCTTAAAATAACGTTAGTAATGTCGCTGGGACATCAACAACCCACTTCAATAAAAGTGCTGCTTGGAAATGTATTTACATCAATTTTAATGTCATTAATGATTGCTTTGGAAGCAGCATACGCACGAAAATAGTATTTTCCAAGATTATTTTGGAATGCACTGCTTTAACAGTATTCTTTCTAAAGCAGTAACTCTTATATGTATCTATAGGTATTCCTTGAGTAATTTAGAGGTATATGGACCCTTTATCTGGCATAGCACCACACATGCTGTAACCCACTATTAACGAATGTTATAAAGAACCTCGCCAGCATGATGAAAAGCTAATAAAATGTAGTAAGAATTATGCTGAAAGCAGAGAAACCCAAGGAGTGCTAGTCACAATCCAGAAATAAAAAAAGATTCAGCTCTTGTGCGGATGACGTTGAGCCTGTTTGATGCTTTTGTTACCATCACCCACCTACTGCAAGCAGAGCTGGTGGAATCAGGCCACTTTCCCTTTCTTATCCAAAAATATAGCATGAGGTTAAACCGGACTGGGATACCAGTGAGCGCTATTCTTTTACCCATTTAGAGCAACGTTCTTAAAAATAGAGCGAGAGCAAATAAATCAAGGAATTCAGCAGGGTTCTTACAGTGTCACTGTCACTTGGTTGGAACTGGAAAGGCTGCGGTTTGTGAAACACAGAGTTCTCCTGTAAAAACAGCTGTAGATTGTAATCCCGCACCACCTGAGAAAATAACAAATGCCATTTAGAGCTGTTAGTTTGTAAACGTAACAACACGCTATCTAGTAAAATCAGTACAGTGTTTCAAACAAGAGATCAAATCTGCAGCAGAAACTTGAATACAACAAAAGGAAATGCGAGGCCCGGTTCCGGGCAGTCCTACCCGCGGTTATTCCGAGGGACTGGCAGGACACACGCTGAACAACAGAGACCTAAAAAATACCTGCCGTTAACCAACAAAACAATCCCACAAAGGGAAGATGGGGGAACAAAGTCAACTATCGAGCATACAGTATGCAGTGTCACTACTGTCAATGTTTTCCTCTCCTCTTGCGGATGATTTCTTGCACACAGCTCTTTCTTAAGCTGAAATGTCTTATTTTTACACAAATTATTAGTTGTGGGAGCTGAAAAGACTATTTGGAATAATGCATACAAAATCAGTTGCGAAATTCATCTCTTTATATTAAATTGCTTCCAGAGAAAACTCTCATAGCTTGCATTTTCCTAAACCAAACTAATTCAGCTACTAAATTTGTTTAATGATACATTTCAGATAGCGTGACACAAAACCCTAAACAAATCTCTTATGTCACAATTTACACATATTTATAAAGAAAAACTCAGTGATTGCAATATGAGAAAATAGTATCACTGGCTGAAGAACTCTAGAGAGTATTCATTGCTTCAACTGATGAAAATGCATAAATAGCAGCATGAAATTATAAAAATCTACCACCAAACAGGGCTGAAATGTACAGAAGTGTATAATAAAGATGGTATTTCTCCAGAAATAGCAGCAGCATTGTATATGACTGAGAATTCTGATTACGCTGTATGTACAATGGTAAATACAACACGGTCTCTAATGCATCAAAATGTTGATGCTTGTGTTACTGAAATACCAAACTATAAAAAATTAATCTTCAGTTAAAGAAAGTAAATAGTCCTCCAGGGCCAATAATGCACTCATTTAAAACAGTAAAGTACATAATTACTGCACCAATTTCAGCAGCTCAACGTAAACACATTCAAATGTGTAGAAAACATACAGAGAAGGCATACAGGGAGTCTGCATTAGGAATTCCCATAAATAGAGATTTGGGAAATACTAAAGGAGATTCGTCTGCAGAATCTTCAGACGATGCTCAGTACTGACCATGGCATCGAGATCACTTATGTTCAACAGCTCCAGTCTTCATATAGTCCTTTAGGTACACGCGAACTCCAACCACAGCACACAATCCTGTGCCATGGCAAATCTATGAAGCTATTTTAAACCAACTTCAATTAGAAAAAAAACCCAAAGTGTAGTTTATTCAGCCTGGAGGAGGCTGAGGGCAGAGCTCATGGCGGGCTGCAGCTTCCTCACCAGGGGAGGAGGAGGAGGGGCAGGCGCTGGTCTCTTCTCTCTGGTGACCAGCGACAGGACCCGAGGGAATGGCAGGGAGATGTGCCAGGGGAGGGTTAGGTTGGGTATCAGGAAAAGGCTCTTCCCCCCGAGGGTGGTGGAGCCCTGGAACAGGCTCCCCAGGGAGGCAGTCACGGCACCCAGCCTGGCGATATTCCAGAGGCACTTGGACATCACCCTCAGAGCCATGGTGTGAATTTGGGGTGTCCTGTGCAGGGACAGGGGTTGGACTCGATGGTCCTTGTGGGTCCCGTCCAGCTCAGGGCATTCTGTGATTCCATGATTCTAACTCAAAAGCATCTCAGTTCTTCAAAGAAGAAAACCCATCTTTACAACAGCATTCCTAAGAAATTTTCCCTCAAAGCAACAATACTTAGTTATAAATGAGAACAACTGTTATCGTTAACATGAGACTTGGGAGAGCGTGCAAGTCCAGCAAATTAATACCCCGGAACATTTTGCACGATGTATTTGACAACTGTTAAAAAGAAAATAAAACGACTCCTAAGGGACACAGTATTCTCAGGATTAAGCAGAAATTTTTCCAAATAGATTTCCTGTTACTCAGAAATTAAGTCAATGTTCTCACACAGTTTCTTTATGAAGTCAGTGTCAATTGACCTGTTAAACAGGCTTGAAATCAAATGTTAAATATATACCATGGGCAGAAAGAAGTCATAGTCAGAGATATGCATAAATGAAATCATTTGCCCTAGGTTGGTGCAGCTTCTTACCAGAAACATCACAGAAATGTTATTCAAAACAGCAAATGGAATTTCAGAAGAAGTTCCAAAGAAAATCAGATTTTTTCCAAAAGAGAAGTGCAAGAAGTACGAGTCTTGAATAACACCGTTCAAGTGAAAAGGAAGTTAAATTGCATTTTCATACGCTCAGTGTGAGAGGGGACGACATGCGTCCCCCCAGCCTACCAGTAATAAAACCTCCAAAGCTGCAGCAAACGATGCCATGATAAACTGTGAAAACCCTTCATTTTATACAGAAATCCTGGTTTTGAGATGTTTCCCTCAATCTGCACTAGCCCTAGCTGCCTGCTGATCTCCTAACCAGCTGACTACAGCACAGCCCTGCCCATCCGAAGCAGCCACCTCTGGCTCGCCGACATTCAAGAGGTAAGCAGGCGCTTCTGGGAAGCAACTTCTCTCGTTCTAAAGCAAGTATCTTTTAATTCCATCCTGTAAACAGAAATATAGTTCAGATGGAAAAATGCAAGCATTTCTACCAGTGATCTAAAGTGTCTTTTCTAAACGTAGCTTGGCACGCTTGTGATCTTGTACTGAAAACTAACAAAGAACAGGTGAAGTATTAAAAACCCACAATAAATATTTAAATCTTTGCTTTGATAGCAAGCTGGGTTTTATTCCAAATTACCAAATTGCTAACAAATTTGTACATGTCGAACACTCAAGCTGCTTTTCAAACACATACATAGCTTTTGATGTAGCGTTTCTACTCTGCATTCACCTCTCCTTTTTGAGCTGATTCCTGCAATGTGGACCTCCACAAAATGCTTCAAGTTCCAAAGAAAGGATGAGCAAAGCCCGCATCCGTGGCATACGCCACCGATTACTGTGGTTTAGAGCAAGACACACGTTTTCGGTAGCGTAATACAAAGTTTTCTTCCCCGCATTCTTGAACTGGAAGAAAATTGGTGCTGATGAGCTACAAACCAGTTGTAAAAATCCTGTTCAGACCTGACAGCTGTATTTACATTTTTGTTCGTTCTCCAGGCATTGTACTAACTTGGTAAAGCAGAAACAGAACTATTTTCCTCAAACATACAGCATGACGTTACTGTATAAAATAAGCCAGACCTGCAGGCTTCTGGCCACACAGAGGCTTGCTAACACAAGCTATCACAAGCTCAGCGCACGCAAATGTACGACGAAGGTATTCCTACACAAATGAGCTGTTTGGAAAAGACAGGTTAGTTAGATGAAAGTCCCAGACAGGCAACGCTCCAAATATTCTCATCACAAAGCACTGAATGCAATATTGAGAACTTAATCATGAATATGTAGACATTATATATACGCATATTTAGTTAAAAGATTCCAAATCAGCATTTTGGGGGAAGATATTTTAAGCCGACCCAAATGATATACACCAAGGTAAATTATTGAAAGTCCTTTTCCAACAGAACATAAAATGGTATTTTCATTATCTTCACAGTTGTTGCCAAGTAAACTCGAAGACAAGCTAGCACAAAGCCAATTTTTAACCCACTCACTTTATATCTCGTAAGGTGTGAGTTAGCATGCTTGCAGGGAAATAAGGAACGTGTTAAATACGTCGTTTCTACATACGTCCTTGCATAAACGAGCTCTGTTTCTGTGCGCGTGGTTAAGGTATACCCATAAAGGAATATTATGGCTGCACCAAAGCAGCTCATTTGAGCTCAACGGCAATTATTTTTTTTTTTTAGTCCAGCAGATCAATTATTTAATTATCAAAATTATCCTGGAAGCGATCACGTATTCCTGATTCTGGCTGCTCGACAAAGCAAACAAACTACGTCTATGACAAGACTCTAATCTGTTTTCTGTATTTGCCATTCTTAATTCAAAGCAGAAAACGCCATAATATTTTCTTTTTTAAGTTGACAGTCAGTTATTAAGAAACGATCCAAACAGTTTCACAGGGCTTTACTGTGATGGATGACTAATGCGGTTCTGGATTACCCAGCGCAGAACTCAGCTGCAATTTCTCTTTCCAAACATGCAGAGTGAGTATAACTCAACATCTCTTGACTGCTGTTCTCTAAAGATCCTGTGCTGTGTAAATGCACTCGGGAGAATGCAATCTGGGTGGCAACAGGAAAAATTACCCCCAAGAAAACTGTCTAGTTTCTTTTAACTTGCTACCACCGAGGAGTAACCAAAAATAATAACAATTCAGTTTTGTCATTATTTTGGAAGCAAATCTTAAGCCTGGGAACTCCTATATGCTGTAAGTATTCAGTTACAAAGGATCATTCAGTAAAAACTTACCCTGCTGGAAGTCTCCAGTAAAAACTGGAATGTGTTTTGTACAGCTTGGCACGTCTCTAGTTCAGTCCTGCTGAAAGCCATTAAATAATCCTTAAGGTGATCATATACATTTCCATCAAGAGCCTGCATGAGGGAAAGAATTTGAGAAAATTAAGAAAGAGACTAAGAAAAGCAATGTGTACTTTGGTATCAATAGGATTTATTAATATTCATGGTTAGATTTGTAAGACGCTCATATAATTTCTTTTAGCTCATAAAATTATTAGCCTGGGTAGTGACAGGTGGACATCTTTCATTTTTGACGAGGAGGAATGACAGTGCTTTATTTCCATTAGATGGCACCACAGAGCACCGTAACAATATCACGTTATACTGAACGATTTCCATCCAGTTGTGTAATACGGCCATAGCAGAACAGTGAGGTCAGGTTTGGATAAGTGAATGCGCTCAGGGAGATGTCATTTATGTCAAGAAAGGGACCTACTAACTTCAACAATACAGGGCTTCAACCCGACGGAGCACTCTTCAAGCACTGTGCCGCGCTCCCAATGACGTTACCAAGACGCTCAACATCTGCATGCTTCAAGTACACAGCTCTTTGCTTATTAGAGACTGCTGATTAACAGCTGCCATGTCACATAAGCACAACGTACCTCTTTTGCACACAGAAATACCAAATACGTAACAAAAATATATCATAAACTTAGTAGTTACCAGAGGATGACATCAAAGTTCAAACTCAAAAGCCCTGTTGTAACCAGAGCCGTAAAATCACATCCCATGGCCCAGGTTACATGGAGGTTTAATTCAAGTTCTGTATTAAGCAGGTACGATTTTGCAAGTGACTGACATTTCATTTAAACATTTGACTCTGGATATATTTAAATAGGTATTATATATATTCAAATATATATTTATAAATGCACGTTTATAAATATATATTTAAATACAAAAAATTTCACAGGTATCCATTTAAACAGTACATTCATTGAAATGATGTATACCAGATTCCAACAGATTCAGGAATGCTTTTCTATACAAAATTACATTTGATTATTCAAATAATTTTGAAAAGTCGGCGGGGGGAAAAGGTGCAATTGTGCAAGCCTTAAGAAATGGTTTCTGCTCCAGCCAAATCAAGCCCAACGCTTGAGACAAGGCTAACGGATCCATGTAAAGCAGAGAGAAATCATTCGGAACTGATGACGAGCAGCAGAAGAGATCTTCCTTGCGGAAAAAAGTTTCACCAACCATGAGCACACAGCTACAGCAGCCACCAGATGAAAACTTAACATAGGGACATCCTTAGTGAAGGATGCTTTGAGGAAAATAATCAAATTGTGCGAGTGGAACTCTCGTGTCCAAAATTTTATATCCAAAATCCACTTCATCCTAAACTGTTTTCTTCATCCTCCACCCACCAAGTGTAAAGTGCTTCCTAGTACAGGCTGATTTTTTTCCTTCGACCTGAGGCATTAAACCTGCCTCAAACTTGTTAGCGCAAGAACTACGGCCATCAGCAAACAAACAAACAGGCCGCCATGCCAAACCAGCGGCAAACATGGGAAGTGCTTTCAAGCCACCACAATGTAGCCGGCTCACTGAGCCACGCTGCCAGCACCCCGGATCAAAGGCCGCGCTCGAGGGGTCAGCAGCCAGGGCAGCTACGGGAGGCCCCCCAGCCATGGAGAGGGTTAAGGGGTTCAGCCCAGGCTGTTAAGCGAAGACAGACCGAACGGCTGGGAAAGAGCTACAGGTTAACTCCTCCGGGCTCTTACAAGTGATGTCACCTCTTCAAAATATGCTGTTAAGCATCATTTTTTTAAAAAATTCTTATTAAAATAATTACATAATATGAGCTTACGGCTGGGATGTTCATTTGACAAAGACGTCAGGAAATTCCCAACCGCAAATCCATAAAAACCTAGCGGAATACACGTACGCAGCTTCAGTTCTCGTCTCTCTTGGTGTAGGCACAGCTTTACTGGAGTTCACCCTGCAACACACATTTAGTTCATAAGGCACACTCCTAGGTTAGCGTGAGGTTTTTAACACTTCGTGTGCTTTTGTAACGCTAAAGGGGTGAGTCCTCAGCACCGCAGTTATATGAGCGCCAAAGTCAGCATCCCATTTCAAGGGCATCTATTTTCACATCAAATACGCACGGTCCCGATAGCAGGTCTGTCTTGCGCCTTCAGAGAATACAAAGAATACAAGACTGGTTGTGCTCTCGGGAGAACTGCTGCACGACTATGACAATCCTGACACTCCCCCAAAAACGGAACTTGCACATTTTTATGATCGAGTATATCTGTTCCTAAAGCTTTTCAGATCAAACACCGGGCTGGAGCGCAACTCTGCTAATAAATGTAAATAAATAGTTTAAACTCGGCAAAGCAATTACAAACGCTCGGTTTGCAAAGCAGCTGTGATTTTTTTCATTCCAGTATGCTATAAACGAGTATTTCAGAGCTGGCTCCCCCTGCCTTCATATCAAGCCCATATGTTCTTTTTATGTTAAACCCAGCAGGAGGGGTTCATATCATTTAACTTAAGACTTCTACAGTGCAGACATCTACGTTGGAGTTTGTCACTCTAGGTCCTTTTTAGAGTCAACGGAAAGAAGTTGGTACTTCTGTGGTGTGATTCATCTCCTTCTAAGATAGATGGCTAAAATAGGTCAGATGAAACGCAGCATGCTAAGTGCCTATTCCTCTTCACTGACCGTAAATAGCGCCTGGACAATTAGCTTAGATATACACGTCTACATGGTGGTCATATAAAGCTGAGTGAGACGAAGCCCATCTCGACACTTGTTTATTCTCTGCAACTCTTACCTACCGAGCATTAGGAATTAATTCATCTACAGCTGTATTCTGTAGGTCTAGGAATATAAAAAGTTATTTAAATATTAACTTTGTTATTTCCCCACTCCTCTTGCAACAACCACAGCGTTCAAGGTTAGTGCTAAAATGCCAGAATACCCCCCCGACGCGATATAGAGATATATGGGAGAGATATATAAGAAAGAACATCAAAGTAAAGCGTGGCAAAACATTAGGAAGCATACAAATCTGTCAGCATGTGAGAAGTGCATTACAGCCTTTCTCCTTTCATTAATTAAAAGCGGTTTCAATATGATGAAGTTCTTAAATACTGATGAGAGCTGCCAGAATTGAAGTTATTAAAGGCGGCGCAATGCAACACAGGCACATTTGTCAGCCAAGTAAACCCAAGGCTACGCGCGCAGCTCCAACACATGCTAAAAACCTCATCGTCGTACAGAAAAAGTGACAATCCCATCAGTTACGGGATTAGAGAGCTGGTTGGTTACAAACTGCTTTCAATGATAATGTATCTTATTCATTCTATAAAATGGTAATTATTATATCAAGCTGGATATGTTAATATTAAAACAAAAGATTTGACTTGCTGAACTATACGATAGAAATTAACATTCACGTGGGATTTTATAATACCTAATCTGAATCTCATTTACTTACAAAAACTCTGACCCAAACCACTGAACATCACAATTTAGGTTTGAAATAAAAAGTCTTTTCAAAATTTCTGATCATACAACTTGAAGAGGAAGCTGAAAAAAAAAACCCCAACACACATTATTTCACTACAATGGCTTTTGTTCTTCTTCTGAATCTCAAAAGATTACTAAATCACTTACTGTATTACAATCAGACTGAAAACCTGTCTTTTTCCAATCTCAAAAGGAAATCAAGGTTTGTTGAGTTTTTTTTTTAAAAATCTGGGATCAGAACTATGATAAGACAAAGTTAAGTACCACAAAATTACCATTTCCAAGGATACAAAAAAATCAATGTTCACAGAATCACAGAACGGTGGGGGCTGGCAGGGCCCTCCGGAGCTCCCCCCGCCCAGCCCCTGCGTGAGCAGCACCCCCAGAGCAGGGGCACAGGACCGCGTCCAGGCGGGGTGGGAATGGCTCCAGGGAAGGAGACTCCACAGCCTCTCTGGGCAGCCTGGGCCGCTGCTCTGGCACCCGCACAGCAAAGGGGTTTTGCCCCAGGTTTCAGTGGAACTTCCCGTGTTCCAGCTTGTGCCCGTTGCCCCTTGTCCTGTCGTCGGGCACCGCTGAGAAGAGCCCAGTCCCACCCTCCTGCCCACCAGCACTGCCAGGGCCTTCTCAGCAGAGCCGCTTCCCAGCAGGGCAGCCCCAGCCTGTGCTGGTGCCGGGGGCTGTTCCTCCCCAGGGGCAGCACCTTGCCCTTGCTCCTGGTGAATCCCATGAGGTTCCCCTCGGCCCAGCTCTCCAGCCTGCCCAGGGCTCGCTGGATGGCAGCACACCCTTCTGGCCTATCAGCTATGTTCTTTAAGAAATTATTTCTTTGCATTTAAACTGCCATATTAAAGGTAAAAAACTACTTCCCTACCTGAGTCCACACTTTACCAGATAAAGTCTGAAATTAGGACTGACAAAAATAGAAACTGTTAACAAAGGCAATGGATACGCCACCAAATTAGCGTGTATTTTTGTAAGAAATCCTGTACATTATTTCAAATCAATAAAATGACATTGGGGCGGGGGGGGGAGAACATTTTTCTGATTTCAACATAAAGTTTCAAGAATAACTTAACATAGTTTTCCTAGGAACAAAATTGCAGTCCCAGTTTAGATCATGACTTTGAGGAGGTTTTTCTTTTTTCATTCAAGAGATTACATTAAACATTGTAGGAACTAACTTCTATTCTATTCCAACTCATAGGGGCTGGCTTTAGTAATTCTACATTCTAGAAAGATTTCCACAAAAGCTAAGATGTAATTAAAACTATTTTAGATATTGTTAGTATATTCAGTTGCCCCTGGGATGTGGTTCTTAACTTAAGATGATAATGTACAATGTAGAAAAGACGCCGTGTTAAACGTATCATATTCATCCGTGTCACTTCGTGGTCTCTTCACTAGAACATTTACAGGTCTCAGACACGCTCCATTTAAAAATTACCGTTCCAATTTCTTGGAGAAGACATAGAACAAACTAAACTACTATGCATTATTTTATTTTAAAAGACTCATTCCTTCTCAAATCCCAAAGGAAAAATGGAAATTATTTGACCCACGCAGACCAGAGTTGTGCAAAGGCACCAAGGGTGGGTCTTCCATTTTAAATCATTCATTTCTGAGCTATTCCTGTTATCCTATTCATGTTTGTCTTGCACAGAAACTGCTAAGCCGTGCTGAAGCTTTGCATAATATTTTTACAGTTTAAACTCAGGTGTTCAAATTAAACCTGTCATTTAGCGATCTGAATCCACCAGGCACCACAACCTGGACCGTACAGTACTAAGTTAAAAAACCACACTTGTAAAGCCATGCGGGTTTTCACTAATTTACAGTATTCGCATCTGAATCATCACTACTTAGAAATGATTTTGTATTTTTAAACACGAGCACTTGTATTTTTATATATTTTTTAACTCCCTAGCCCTCACTGGAACCCCACTCCTTCCATAAGACGACCATTGTGGATCAAATGAGTTTTCATTTGTAAGCGTCCGACCTTTTGGTGAGTTAATGTAACTCGACAGTTTACCTGTGCTAATTTTGCCTACGCTGAGCATTAAAAACCTTGACAAATGCTTCATAAGCTGCCACCGCTTTGCCAGAAACAATATAGCTGATGCTGAAGGCAAATAATTCCCTTACATGGGTGGAGGTAACAGAACAAAATTAGACCTGACCCTGCCCCACCCGGACTACAGTCTGAAAATGAAAAGATAAGGAAAAGTTTTAAATGAGCCGAACAAAAATCATTGTATTCGTGGAGTGATAACTTTTCTATGAAGTCCTTGGTATTGCATCACAGTAATGTGACTTATTTTCCTGTTTAATAGTCAGGGGAAACCCCTCAAATAAAAGGGAGATCCATATCATAGATGCCTTCTCTCTATTTTAGGTAGCCTGTCAAAAATTAAAACTGAATTCTTATACCACCCTCTTCTTATTTGCCTTAGAAACCCTGTTTTATCTATCCCTGACCTACTTTGTTTTGAAACAACCTGCAACCCGTTAAAAGGGACTCTGTTTTTCATCCTGTATTTTCCGTAACACTAAACTTCTTCTTACTTAACATTAAAAAACCCCCTCAATATAAATTACATAACATGCATGCTGAGTGAAGCTTTTTCAGTGTTTGTCTTTAAAGCTTACGCCTATAATCCATTAAATAAACAGCGCGATCTCAGGGATGCTGCAGTCCGGGAACTTCCAGTTGAATGATTTTGGTAAATGAGACTCCAAGTGTTTTAATTTTATATGCAAATACCTCAGAATATAAAAAGGAATGTCAAAAAGAAAGGTATAATAATCGCTAAATTGTTAACAGGAATTATTACTATTAAGACATTAGCTTAAGCATCCTTCCAGGTCTCTGAGAGGTTGAAAAAAAAAGTAGTTCCTATCTATTTTATCCCAAGTGTGGCAATGGATCTCAGATTATTTGACGGTGAAGGACAAAGTATTTTAAAAACTCGTCGAAAACTCAGAAGTAATACAGTCAACAGCTTGAATCAGCTGGCTTTGCCGAACTCAGCAGTATTCGGATCAGTGATACATAACAGCATTTCCCAAGGTCACTGGGAGAGGAAGGAAGGAAAGTCAGGAAAACCCATCCTTTTCAGTTAGCAGTTACATCCCACGGTGATTTTCCCTTAAAAATGCTGATTCCTGGTAGTAATGTATTCTAGGCATTAATTTCTCCTAATACAGAAGAGGAGCTTGCTTTCTTTAAGTCTTTTTCTTTTTAAATTCTTCCATCACCGCAGTTATTTGTCACTGCTGAAATACCCTTCTCCATCAAGACATCCTAACATAAAAGTAAATCAGGTCTGGGAGTATTTGTCAACAAAATGCGACTTCTATATATAAATTACCAACAAACCCAAGATCAAAGCAAGAGAATTGTCCCTGAACACCATGCCTGCAGCAACCGTGTATCTGCTGACATGAAACTCGTATGAGCTTCTGCATTTCTTAGTCACTGCAATCCTGTAGGAACAACTGTCTGCACCGATCACGATACTGAAGTCTGACTTTAAAATGACTGGAAGCCTGCTGCCTAGCCTGCCATTTGATAAAAATCCTCTTTTTCTACTAAACCGTATCTGCAAGTAGAGAAAGCTGCAAAGAAAAGCTCATGACAAAAACCTACCCTCTTCTCTGCATCAAAAAAGTTAGTGCTGGGTATCTTCAGCCTACAAGGAGAAAGGACCATTTAAGCTTAGCTCTGTAAGATCAGAATTTCAGGTTACGCAGTAGTACAGCCCCACAGCTGGCATCCAGTGCAAAACAGCGCTAAGCTACGGCCATAAAATTATCGGTATCCCAGGATAATGCACATCCAAAGCTGCTGTAGTGATAAGCCTGCTTTATAGCGAGGTCCTGATCCAACTCACTCTCAGTGAAGTAACACCGGCTAGTTCTGCCTGTGAACACCTGGAATTTAGTGGGGTCCCACAAAAGGGAAACACGACTTTCCTAAAGAAGATACATCTGGACAGAGCGAGCAAGGCCTCTATTTAACTGGGGGCTGGCAGCTGCCACTCGAAATGCAGAGCTACGACAGCTGGGACCAGTCCCAAAGTGGAAAGCGTAAAAAGGAGGATGGGACTGAAACGCTTGGTTTTTCTTAGACGACTGCTGCCACGCTGTTACCTGGGATGTGAACACGGAAAAAAAGCTTTCTAAATAACAACAGGGTTCCACCAGCATTTGCTCTTTACCCAACGTGTGCATTCCTGTGCAGAATATCGTTCATCTGCTCACGCTGGGCCCTTCAACATTTTGTAAAAACTAAATTCTGCAGCAAAACCCCTTTACTTCTACTTGAATTTGCCAATTAAAACTGCTTTTCACCGCTTCCTCTGTAACATGGCATCTTCAGCTCTACTCTGGAAGTGCTTCAGTAGGTACCAACCCTAAAGCAGAGGTGGACAGCCAAGTGTCCTGGGCACCTCAGTTGTCCTCAACTCCTCCAGCTCTTCGAATGTCAAGCGTTGTCAGACACAAAGTATCAGCTAAAGCAAACAAAAAAGAGCAGTCACTTGCAGCCAGTTTTACTTTGCTAGCCCTCACTGCACTTAGAGCAAACTCTTCTACCTCCCCAGCCGCCAAACTGTTCGTATCTTGCTGAAATGAAGAAGGTTTTGGCCCAATAACTCCAGAGTCCCTACAGAAAGATCCTCTGCCACCTCTCCGGCTTCTGCTATTTTAAGGAATTTTTATAACTGTCTTGCTGTACTGTCGCTGTCAAGCTAATTAGCTTCTCCTGTGTCTTTGTCTTAAATCAACATCCTGCATGACTGCCTGTTCTTCAGAAGTACATTCTTAAACAGCCAGCTGTGAACAAGGAAGAGAAAGATATTCCAGGGACAAATCCAGACCACTCAGGAGCAGAGAAATGATAAAAAAATCTGGGAACAAGTGAAAATAAAAAAAGCAGACCAAAAGGTAGGAAGAGAATGGGATGAAAAAGGCTGCAAAAGGTATGAAGTGTCTGCTTAAATCAACAAAGGTTGTAGAAGCTATCTTAGTTTCCTCCTCTTCCCCCAACCTAGAGAAGGAGCTTTCATCATGGCAAACGTGGGAACAATAAACACTAGAAGACAACAAGTGCCCCGGCTTCTGTTTGCTTGCCTTTCAGCTGGGTGCTCATAAACACACTTTGCACTTTCCCTTACCCCAGAGCTTTGTATTTCCTAGTGTCAATAGTTTTGGACTTGTTTGCAAGTTCTTTGTTTGGTCTCATTAGTCACTTGATGATTGTTCTGCACATCATTTTGTTCCTTTACAATTTAGGCAGGACCATTGTTTTTAATGACAAAACCTTTGTTGCTGGTGCACTGAAGTCTACCCTGAGCACAGAAAAACATGGAATGGCCGCCAAGGGATGCCCATTGCCCTCCCACCACCATCCGCAATCCAGAGACAAAGTCCCTTTTAAACAAGTATAAGCAAAGTTAATGATAATAAATAATAGACTATATAACAGAAGTACTCCTTCTAGATTTGCCTCCACACATCTCATGGTAGCGCTGCGTAGTTGTCACATTTAATGAGAGGGGCTGGTAGGTGAACACAAGCACCGACGGAAATCTCCTTTGGGAATTTTTCTTCTGTATTTCTTTGGAAAAAATTCTTTGCCCCACGAGGCAGACGGCTGTGAGAGTTACCTGATGAAGACAGCATTAAATTAACACGTCAGCGTTCAAGAATAATCTCACTTAAATCAGTGGGAACACCCCGATGTAAGATTGCCATAAGAATGGAAAAATCAAATCTTCAAAAATTCTACTGTATAAAGCTTAAAAAAACCTGGAAGATGAAAACAGATTCTTTATAATCTAGAAATGCATCTACTTTTCCCAGGACTTTTTAAGTGTCGTCTCCCAAGACTTGTTGGACCTATTTTGCTTTTTCTTATATAACACTGGAATAAATCCCAAGGGGACCCTTCTTCTGACATGACTCATTTTCAATAAATTGCACTGGTGCAACCATCTTCGCTTTTGCATTTCCTTGTTATTGGGAAGCAAAAAATCCTGGCTTGAATCCAACCCTCAGAAGAAAGCTTTGTGGCAGACTGTCACCGTCACGTTACCTTCGTATCTGAAGAATACTCTATACTGTTCCTGCCAATAATATTTGGCTCCCTTCACGTGGAAAAACGTATATTTAAAGCATTCAGCATTTCGCCACTGATTTCTGCTATTCAAGGATTCTTATGCTGACCACATCCCATCATCGTAACGACTGCTGAGCAGCAGTGGAGTATGTGGTATGTCTAACAGTTGCAGCTGGCTTTCTTCTTTTTAATTCAGTAGGAAAATGTACCCAACAATGAATTATTTTGTTGCTCAGTTTAAAAAGAAAATATATATTTTTACATAATTTGGAAGGTAGGTTAAAGAAACGTACTTTGCACGAGAATGGGCTAGAACCATGACGGTTCTTGGCTCCTACAGGATTTAATCACACACAAACACAGACCCACCTCCAAGAAAGCTCTTGAAATTTTCCTTACTACAGACCTCCACTGTGTCAAAGGTGTGGATTTACCAGCAAGTCTCCACATAAGCCCCATACTGTAGATGAAACATCCTTGACTCAGACACACTAGCTCTTCTGGATAAGTCTCAAAATCTTCTATGTTCTACAAGAGCATAGGCTAAGGAACAGAAACCTTGAACTGACACAAGTCTGTATGTGAAAAATGCATTTCATACCAAATCCCATGTTTCTCAATAGTTAAAAATACTCCCTTGGCAGACAGAATGTATAAAAAAGTGTAAAAAGAAATCAGATACTGATCATATGCGTTCCTCAAGAGCTTTTCCTCTTTTGCATCCTTCCATTTTACAGCAATCTATTTTGCCGTTGCTGTTTTTAGTTTTTGTTCAGTTGATTCAACCCCTGTATTATCATTTTAACAGCAGTTAATTTTTTGTCCAGCGTGCTTTTCATTTACTTCTTCAAATAAACCCGCTGAATAAAAACTTTTCTGCCCCAACACAGGCTGTTGTTCCCAAGTGCTGTTTGGATTTACCACTTCCATATGGGTTTTCTTCCCGCACATGGGTTTAAAGTTACCTGTCGCTCCCAGCAAACTAGTCAGTGAACAGGCTTCTCAAAAGATGGTCTTCTGAGTTTAGTGATGGCAATATTGCAATATTAAAACTTCAATAAAGTTTATCTATTACTGAGCGTTTCAGATTCTTAGCACGCCAAAGAGACATAACCTGCAGTTTGACGCCGTCCTACAAACCTAACCTTGCACTGTCTAATCCACAACGCAAAGGGGCTTTTCAGGGTAATGAAGACATTTTCTAACTCAAATTAAAATGCATTTAAAAAATTTTATATTAAAATGTCAATTAATTAAACAGTACGAAAAGGGCAGAGCATATTTCATACAGCAAAGCCCACGTTCCTGAAAAAGCACTCTGCTAAAGGATTACTAAATACTCTTTACCAGTCATACTAAAATTTAAGGACCAAAGCACGTGAAACTATTTTTAGGTATTTTTGTAATCAACACAAATAAGCAACATGTTCTTAAAAGGAAAATGGCTCAGAGTGACAGTGCTGTGATTACTGTAATAATTATAGACTCATAGAACAATGAAAGAAATTATCTCAAACAATAAAGGAAAAAACATCATAGGGGTATGCCAAAGGTACAGCAGCTGCATTGCAGCAGAGAAGATTAATTCGTGTTTCCCAAATATCGCTCGGGAATTCCACGTGCCAATTATGCTTTATTACTTTTAGTAGTCCATTCTCATTTATTCCCAGGAGAAACAGGCTAAAAATTTATGCATGCACTCCATATAAGCACCAGTGGGTGAGGAGAAAGATAATTTTAGTCTGACATCTGTAATAAAAAATATTGTGAAAGGTTTCTCCCTTTTAAAGAGATTCCCCCCATCCCCAAACACAAAGCCTGGCACAGGAAAACCCATTACAAGCCGTATTCCTAAACAAGTATTAATGGGTTCACTGGTCATACCATTGCCTCCAGAAGCTGACAGTATTTTGTAAGCTTCTACTATTTGATACACGACAGTGAGGGGTAACAAAAATCAACAGAAAAGTGAACAAAATGGGATCTGGTGGCGTTAAACTATCTTTTAATTAAATCACTTCTTAAGCAGGGCCTGACTGGAAACACCTAAATATATTTCACTCTCATAACATCATTCAATGAATATAATTGTATTAAACTAAGCTTCTTTTCAAACTTATTTCAACAGTGCTGCATGCTCTATGATTAACGCTCAAACCTTTTTAAAAACTACTTAATTTTGCAGTAATACTGCTCAGATGTCCTAATGACACTCTATGGTCAGGATACGCAAGCAATGCTTAAATCACATAGGAAGAGATGTCCCAAGAATCTGGCAGGCTTGCGCTTTCTTTGATACAAGGCTGTCTTTAATACCTAGCCTTTGCTATTAAATAAATAGAGATGTTCACCAAAGTTAATGCCATGAACACTGTCTCTGATACCCCCTTTTAAGTTTGAAATGGGGCTCCTAGACCCAACTAGACAGCAAGGTCTGTGCTAAATGTGAACGTCAGTACACAGAATTTAGAGGCATTCCTACCTGAAATCACAGAATTTAGAGGCATTCCTACCTGAAATCACAGAATTTAGAGACATTCCTACCTGAAATCACAGAATTTAGAGACATTCCTACCTGAAATCACAGAATTTAGAGGCATTCCTACCTGAAATCACAGAATTTAGA
Source organism: Anhinga rufa (assembly GCA_013400875.1). Lineage (NCBI taxonomy): Eukaryota > Metazoa > Chordata > Aves > Suliformes > Anhingidae > Anhinga > Anhinga rufa. The sequence continues at coordinate 30,213 of VZTV01008138.1, forward strand.
AGCATTCCTACCTGAAAACACATATGTATACCATGAAAATGCACCATAATAATCCAACTAAGTGAGTGCCCATTGAGAAAAGCGAAGCATGACAGAAGTGGGTCATCTATTAAAACTGGTTAAATTATTGGGGTATACACATAGTCAGAAATATTTGTGAAGATTTTACTTATAAAAAAAGATGCTTCTCACTCACATTTGCCGTCTTCTTTTTACCCACCTTTTTCTTAGGACTCCATATCTTTTTTAATGGCACTTTTATTAAGTCGAATTTTCATCTATTAAATTAAATCCTTATAACTAAGGTCTAATATAAAGCACAGAACAATTTGATTAATTGGAGGAGTTTAAAACTTTTATTTCCAATATTCTTTAGCTTGAACTAGAAACCTGATTTCTACCTATCTCCACATACCTGGTTTAATACTCCCATCAAAAGTAGTTTCTCCAAATAAATTTAGGCACCAGAAAATCAGGATATTGTCATGATTCTTTCAAACAAATTTTCTTCCACTATCTTTAGATCATTCTCAGCTCCGGTAACTTTGAGTTGTGACAGACTAAAGCCCCTGAACCTAAACATTTAAACTTTCCTGAAGTGTTTTGAAATCCGTATAAGACTTTTAAAAGGTACTAATTGAAGGGTGCTGCTTCATGCTTCCGGACGATGCTGCTGCCAAGGAGGGAGCGAGTGCACACACAGCAGACGGGGGTTCTGAAGAAATCAGCTGCAGTGAACAGGTTCTTTCCCTTTAATGATGAGCAACACTGAGTATACCAGAGAAACATTATTTCTTTTAATTAGCATTCAAATCCTATGAGTAGTTACCTTAGTGCTTCAATAATTTGCAAAACATTACAAAATAATAGCCTTGTTCAGTTGGACTACACCGTTCCAGCTAGTCAGTCATCCGGTATTACAGATCTCATGAATCTACTGGTAGGGAATATTTGCTTCCCTTCCACGACAAGGGGGTTTATCCTAGCTATAAAGCATTTTTAGCAGAGATGACAACTTGAACAGATGGGATTTTTTTTCTTCCTGTATGAAAACTAGCAGGTAGACAGACAAATCATATTGCAGGGTTCCCCCTCCTCCTCCTCCTCCTTCCTTGACCGAGCTTTTCGGCCAGCTTTCCAATCAATTATCTCCCTAGCAATTTGTAAATGCTAAATAGGAATTTCTTGCCTCCTAATGCCCTTCGGTGGCCTAGCTCCAATGGCGCATGGATCAGCTCTGTTCACTTCCTTTCAGAGCAGCTCACAGTGAAGGAACAGTTCTCTCTTCTGATACCAGCTGCACACCCCATTTACTGCTGATGGAGCCCTGAGCTATTTACTGACCTCTCAATAGGAGCCGAAGCCCGATGTTGTGTTACGGGAGCCACGGCACCCATAAAGGCTCACAAGCACAAACCCAGAATTCAGCTGCAGGAAGGGATCCCAAGGCAAGAAAGTTTTCTAACGACTGTGCCAAAAATACAGCTCAAACAGCCATTGTCCACGCAGGCTCTGACAACTGATGACCAGCTCCTCGCCTCCATCCATCCATACTAGTAGACACCTCCACTGTTACCAGACGGACTTACGTTGAAACAGAGAAGCAAAGCTTTTGAAGCTGAAAGAATACAAAACGTCTCGCAATTTGAGAGAAACCTTCTCAATTCTGTAAAAACTCTTACTGGGTTTGCCTCCCTCTGGGGTGACATCAAGATGCAAAAAAATAATAGATAGAAGTCGTTTTTTCCAATAACTTTTTTTTTAAGGACCTAATTACACTTCAAATTCAGTGTGACATTTTCCATCTTACACTTACTGGGCTTGTGCTATTTTGGGTCTTATCTCCTTCTTATAATTCCTCTACCTCTTTCATAAGTTAAATCACTCAGAAATGTTTCTTCCTGCCATTGACGTACAAGACATTACATCAGTCCTCACAGTCTCCATCAAAACATGTTTTTTATAACATGTTTGGCCACCTTCTAAAATGCTTTCCATGTTCCTCAAAGACAACAAAATCTATAGCAAGACTATGCTTCAAACACTTTTAAAAAATTTTCCTACCATTCCTAGCGGCTTTAGTAGAGGATTAAAACGAGCTCATCTTTACCACTAGCTCCAATGCGTTCAGATGACCACTTTGGATTTGCAACCTATATTGGCTAAGTTTCATCAAAAATGAAGTATCTAGCAAGGCAGCTAGACAAGTAGAGATTTAATGTTTGATAAAGCAGCAGTTATTCACAGAAACCTTTGGATTTCACTTTAAATCATCCAATGGATCATCTGAATGCTCTTACTACCAACTCCATTATCCCTTCAGTCCTAAAAAGCCACACTGGGGGCACAGGACAGCTCGTTTCTCACATAGAGAAATCCTACAGACTGCCATTCAACGAGAGCAAGTGTAAGGTGCTGCCCCTGGGGAGGAACAGCCCCCGGCACCAGCACAGGCTGGGGCTGCCCTGCTGGGAAGCGGCTCTGCTGAGAAGGCCCTGGCAGTGCTGGTGGGCAGCCAGTGCCCCTGAGCCAGCGCTGGGCCCTCGGGGCCAAGAAGGGCAGCGGTGTCCTGGGCTGCATGGACAGGAGTGTGGGCAGCAGGGCGAGGGAGGCCATCCTGCCCCTCTGCTCTGCCCTGGGGAGGCCGCAGCTGGGGTGCTGTGTCCAGTGCTGGGCCCCCAGTGCCAGAAGGACAGGGAGCTGCTGGAGCAAGGCCAGCGCAGAGCCACAAGGATGCTCAGGGGATGGAGCATCTCCCTGGGGAGGAAAGGCTGAGAGACCTGGGCTTGTTCAGCCTGGAGAAGAGAAGGCTGAGGGGGATCTCCTCAGTGCTTATCAGNTCACGCAGGGGCTGGACGGGGGCAGCTCCGGAGGGCCCTGCCAGCCCCCGCCGTGCTGGGATTCTGTGATTATACATATTAGTAGTCCACAGTTTCAATAACGTTTATAGTTTAATATCTCAGGACAAAACCTCTGCACAAGCATTCATTTTTAAAAACAGTAGGTGAGCTTTTCACATAGTTTCAATGTAAATATGTGTAAATTCCAGGTAACTCACTGACCCACTGGGTAATTACAAGTAATAGTAGCTAAAAATGCTGAGGAAAAAAAGCCTCTCTTCTCTTGAGTCTCCAATTCTTCCAAGTGAATCCAGAGTTGCTAAAAACAAAAACCCCAACCAAACAGAACCCCATGAATGATCTGTTCGGGATTTCTGTCTCAGTGGCTTCTAAAATAGGAATGTTACATGTTTCTAGTTAAAACTTTTCGACCTAGTCCCACCTGCCTCCCAACCGGAGCACGCCAGGTGCTTCCGGAGGTTGGTTATTTCTCCGCGCTAGCTACAGAGCGACTCAAAAGCATGCAGGCTGCTTTCTGGCAGAGCAAAGCATTTCAGGAACTGTTCTTATTGTATTACAGCAGGGCTTTGAAACAAGATGGCAAAGTTTCATTTCCTGTTCAAAATGGGCAGTTTTATGACATTTGAAAGTAAAATTTTGAAGCCTGATCCAAATCCTAAACGGTTTCTACATAAAATCTTTAAAAGCCAAAACAAAAAAGTGTTTTAAAGTTTTCTGTTAGCTCCTTTAACTAGATTTCTCAACAAGACCGCCAGGATTCCTGTTAAGTACCTCCTTCCCAATCTTAACCCTTGCACTGCTTTCCTTGTGCCCTCTTCCTGGCAGTGATTTTGAGGGTTTTTAGCTCTCCAGTCGTTTTCCTTGTTCTACTGCACTGCATTCAACCTTCAGCACTGATTATTTCTCTTTATTCCTTCCCAAGCCGCTCCCACTCACTGCATCAGTGATAACTTTCGATCAGCTTTCTCGTATAAATACACCCATGACTACTTCTACATAACCTCCTGTACAGGAAATACCTTTCATGAGTCTCTGTAAAATCACACTACATTATTTCAAAATCAACCCTTTTCTAAAGGTATTTCTGTCAAAATGCCAGGAGAAAACTCGCTGACGAGTCAGAAGCATTATCAAGAAATAGTTTTATTATTCCATGAAAAATTATTATTGTTTTAAGATAATTAAGTTGCCCTGGTTTGTATGCTAGGCTTTGCTATGCTATCTTTACACCAGACACTCCACACCCGTGGAGGAATACATACTTAGCCCCCCTGGGAATGAACAGCTTTTCTGGACCAAATGCCTAAACAAGGAATTGACTTGTGGCTAAAACACGAGGCGAGATGGAGCTGACTGTCATCAGGCAAATGTGACCATCACTCAGTTTTTCATCTGTACAACGGAAATAGTTGTGATTCAGACCCACTCTCTCGTCTCGAGTCAGCCTGGAGAGGCTGCGTGATGAGTAACGGGATCTCTTAGAGTGCAAGCGGTAGATTTGAAATTGAAACTATTAGATGCTACCATAGCCGGTGGTGGCAGTGCCATTTACTTAAGATGTTAAGGCCATCTAAACTTCCCTTGTTTGTGATTTTGCCAAAATTACCACCAGAAGTGGTTGTCTTTTCGGTGTACTTCCCTGTAGATGCTTCCTCACAGTCAGCTGGAATATTAATGCTCAAAACTGTAGTTAGCACATATTCAATAGACTATGAAGGAGCTAAGGTTCTCCAAAGCAGCGCTTTAGTATCAGTTGGGAAGTGGGATAGATGAGCATTTAAGAAAAAGTCTGAACAAGAGAGCACAATTTTGTATTAATTATCCAACAATTTACGTGGCATCATAATCACACTACAAACAGACTTATTAAATGAATTAATTTCCCCAAGGTTTTACATGCATGTATGCACACAGACGGATGTCCCTGGAAGGGAAAACAGTGCACTATCAGCTATTGTGAAGCCTACAATGAGCATCTTCTGGAACACTCGTATCATGTGTTGGGCAACTGCCTCCCTTCACTCATCCTCCATTCATAGGAATGAACACGAGAAAGCAATGCACACTCATCGACCATCTGTAAAGGAAAGTTACTGTGCCCATCTGATACTGTAGATAATGCAATCTATGGCTGGCTTAATTGTAATCACAAAATATTTGTGGCTTGCAGCTGACAAGAACGGGAAGTGAAACAATAGTTCTTTCACTTACATAAATTCCCTCTACATTTTAAAGGGAGTATTACAGGATCTTAAAAGAATAGCTAGTACTGAATTAATAAAAGAGATTTATAGAAGAAAATGGAAACCTCTAGTGACTTCAAAATTATTTTATCTTAATGCTATTTTTTCATTCAGGACAGAATCTCCGTTTTATAAAAGTAACTCCCTGGGTGCTTCTAAATCATTCTAAAAAAGCATAAAACAATAACGTGTAGATAAAATGATTTCTTACAGCGATAAGATTGGTTCTACTTGTTCTGGAGCCTACAGAAATATGCACTCATGCAAATGTCAACCTGTTATTTATACAGGACACACACTGGCCAGCCACTGCTAGGATAACATTCCTGAGACAATTTAACACCTTCAGCTAACACGTCAACGTACTTTTCAAGTCAAGCAGAGTCACCAGAGGAAAGAACCGTTTGCCATACACAACCTATTAATTTCTGGGCATAAATCAAATCATTAACTGAAAACCACCACGTCCTGAAATCTTGGGTCATTTTTATAAAAACTGCCAGCTTCAGCTGAATTTCATTTGTACACGTCACATTCGGAGTCTGTATTTACATTTGTTTTAAATTATCATTAAAAGTGCTCAGTAGAAGTGGTGGTGACGATGCTGAAGACACAGATGTCAGTTCAGCTTCACAAAAATTCCCAACAGTTCTAATAAAGAAAAAAGAGGGTTCATCAAAACATGAATATTCTAGCACTGTTGGCTCATGCAGTTATTTCAGTTAATGGCAGAAAAAACCCCCAGAAACTGGAAGTTAGGGGTTCTCAAGCAGGATCTTCTTAATATTTCACAGAATCATAGAGTAATTTAGGTTGAAAGGGAGATATCGGTCCAACCTCTGCTCAGAGCAGGGCCACATAGATCAGGTTGCTCAAGGCTGTGTCCAGTCAGGCTTTGAATGTCTCTAAGGTATGATATTCCTCCCTTAGCTGAGGCCCCGTTTCTGTTTGACCACCTTCATGGCAAAACCTTTTCCAAGCATTTAATCACAATTTCTTGGGTTCCAACTCGCTCCCTGCCCACGATGCCATCACCTCCAAAAAAAAAAGAAGAAAAGCCTGGCTCGGTCGTCTGCATACGCTCCCCACTAGGTACTCGTAGATCATTAAGACTGTTTAAGCCTAAGTTTAAGACGCTCTTTCTTTCCTTAGGCTGAGCAAATCCAGTTCTCTCAGTGTCTCCTCCTTCACCATGCGCTCCAGGTATTGTACTCGCTCTTGGTGCTCCCTTGCAATGGCTCAACCACTCCTCACGTTAATCCTCATGACTGCCAGCTCATTCCTCAGAAGCCAGACAGGTCTCTTCCTCTCTCAGAACCCTTTAAGACAGTGCTTAAAAACAGGCAAAGACGTGAAAAAGGTAAACCTGTAATTTTAAAAACCGATCTCTCGAATTAAAAAAGCAATGCTGTAACATGTTTTGGTATTATCGCCCATGCATAAGTAAAGATCGGTTTCAGGGAAATTACGTAACGTGAAGTTTCTATTTAAACCTGCCGTATCACCACAAGAACTCTGATAAAGAGCAAGAGCCAAATTATACAACTGCACTTCCTCATGCCAAGCAAACTGGAAAGTACAGAAGAAACAGAAAAGATGACTGATACCTACAACAATATCAAAAACCTTACTGAAACCACAAAGACAAAAAAATAGCAAAGCCCGCTAGCTTTTGACACTTCCTCCAACGCAGTCCTTGAACACCAAAGACCGTGCTAGGTACAAGGTGAAATAAATTTAAAATAAAAACCAAAAAAGGCACCAGGGAGCTTTATTTAGAAATACCTGCTGCTGCTGTTTGCTCCCTTACCGAGAATTTTTCATTGTTCATAAAAAATGCATCACTTTACACAGTGCCCAAGCATTAAGATCACACTTGATTTTGCTAATTGTTTGGTGGGTTTCTTTTTGGTTGTTTTGTTTTGTTTTGTGTGTTTGTTTTTTTTTTTAATTATACCCTATGATACCATTCAGGATCCTTAAAGGGTGTTTAGCTACAAAGATGACTGTATGGTTGGCATCAACCATGAAGCTCCACTGATGACCTAGCTCTATAAAATACCTTTGAAATCTTAAGGCAGATTTTCCTTAAAGGTTTCAACACTGAAATACAAGCATTAGAAGGGAAACCCTTGAGAGCATCAGATTTTCAAAACATACCAGAGAAACAAAATAAAATACTTTACTAAAATATTTTACATTGTGTCAAAGACCTTGGCTCTTGTGAAGCTCCAAGGAGACGGTCCTGAGCCCCACGAGTCATGTCCACACACGTGCACCCACCTCCCACTGTCATGGAATAAACTGCTGAGGCGACGCTCATGACATCTAAAAAAGGCTTAAATTGAAATCAATTTAAGTTTTAGTTCTCCCTTTCTACTAAAAATACTCCCGATAATTATTTAAATGTTCATGACACCCCTTTTTTTTTTAGATCAACATTTCCTCATTATAAATTGCTTTATAAAGTCATATTCTGAGGTAGTTCATTACAGAGGAGTTAAGAGTAGAGCAGTAAAAAATGAAATGCAGTAATAATAAAGTTTCTAAAAAGACAGGTATCAAAACAGCCCTGAATTTACTTCAGCCATCGTCTTACACTTCCTCCTGACCTCAGTTTAAACTTCCACAGAAGCCTGAGCACCAGGGAGACAACTTAGGCTTAAAAGGGTCTGCAGGCTGTACCTTAGCAATCAGGTGATGGCAGCTGTTCCTGAGCAGCTTGTCAGGAAACCAGTAAAGAATAAAACATTGCAATGCTTTAGTCTATGCTTTTATTTTTTTTAATTTCACTACAGAGATTGAAATGCAGAGCTTGGGTCTGTGGCGTTAACTTTGTTATATCCAGATGTAAATCCTGGACATAAAAGACAGATCTAGAAAAAGGCAATAGGTTTAAAATCTTTTCTAAAGGGAAGTCTAGAATTATTTTGCTTCTTATTTAGTGGTGTCATTGGTAAACTAGGATGGCACTGCAGAAATAGTTCTTGATTCCTTTAAAAATGCTGGAAGCATTTTGTATTTTCTTTCCGAGCATCCCTGTTTTGTTTGTGACGGCTTTCACAGTTACAAACACAGCAGAATGAATCATTTATTCTTCTCCGCATAAAAACGTTGCAAAATAAAGTAACATATTCTAAACTACTGAAAATTGTCAAAAGCTGTATGTCACCAGGAATCCTGCCAATGAAAACATCGATTTGCTGCCTGTTACAGAAAACTAAATAAGGCCACAACGTATATTTGTGATTTATTTGTCGCAGGACAGGACAACAGCAGCATTTCTGAGTCAGATACAAGGAACAAAACCAACACTGGCTTCTTCTGAACACGGAGTAGCCTAAGGTGTCTCCAGCTCAACACACATTACGCTTTCCCGACAACAGATGTGCAAATACCTTGTGCCAGCATAAACCAACACTGAAAAATATCACCATGCCTCCCTTCTCCTAACAATGGCATGAACTTTTATTGGATTTCATTGCTTACAAACCACTGATGAACGTGCTGTTGTCTATGCGTTAACGTTACCCGTCTGCGTTCAGTTCAGCTGGCACAGGATGCAACGACCAACCTTTAATGGACACATCCTATCATAAACTCCAGTGTTTGCCCTCTTCAGTAAGGAGGAGTCAAGGGATGTGTGTAGCAAGTGTTCTTGACAGCTGGGTACTATAAAACTGAAGGCATAATTATAAAATTATAACTTGGTTAAATGCGCACAGAAGTTTTTAAGAGAAGTCACACAAATTGCCAGCTTTGGATCAGATGTCACTAAGGCAGACCTAGGTTTTAGCAAAATTAAGTAAAAGAAAATTTAACACAAGAAGAAAACATAGCAAAAGACAGCTTATTCATTTTAATCCACTATTTTTCAATGTATACAAGTTGACATCAAAGTTCCTTAAGTTTCAGGTTTTCGAGGAAAGTGAGCGCTGTCTGCACACGCAGATTGTCCAAAGTGACGGTTTCAGAGCGTGCTACGCTACAACTCCAGCCCAAAGCCACCAGCAGGCAGCATTTCATGACCAGAGACTGGTTGTGCTCCAGCCAAGCCAACCCCGCTTCAAATGAGCCAGAGGCTGATGACTCTCTCGCCAACAAAACCCACACCGCACAATTCTCATTCTGGAAACAATAACCCAATTAAAACTAAAACCTACGAAGAAATTGTTTATGATGGGCGCAAACAGAAACAGTCTCTGAAACATCTGTAAACAAGCACAAGATTTACTTTCTTACACAGTAATATAGCCAAGTACCAGCTGAAATTTCTTCACAGCTTTTTCCATTGCTAAAAGTTTTTATCATCTTTGGGTAACAAAAATATAGAAACTTCAACTCTCTAGTGAACTTCATACTGATGCACTCCAAAGGAGCAGTACCAAGCAGCCATCATTTTATACCTAAAAGCGGGGTAAAACAACTGTTCTAGACAAAGGATATGTAAGATTTGTCTTCAAAACCAGAACAAAATTACTTTTTTCCACTTTCCGCATGATTTCTGGTGGCTCTATTGGAAAACACTTAAGCGGAGGAGTAGGGAGATTCTGAAGGCAGGGGAGGTGGGGTAGTTTGTTTTTCAAGTCTGAAGGTTACTATATTATACAAGTAACATTCTGAAGCATTATTTAGATAAAGGATTTAGCTACAGGTTACCGAATAACTCTGAAAAGCATCCTGAAAATAATTTAAAATGTACATCTCTGCCACATACAAAAACAGTTGCCCCAATGAAAAGGTGAGGTAATAAACCTGATTCCAAACAAACTAATGAAAGTGGCACTACAGTCATATCTCAGTGTAAGTGGTGTGGGTTACAGGACCCTCACCTGGTCTACAGAGCGGAGATAAGCACCAATTTGCAGAACTCATCCTGAAAAAGTAGACACTAAATAACTGCATAAGCCCTGTGATCTTCGAGATGCTCCTGATTCCGCTCAACAATCCCAACTCACTCCTTACAGAAGTCAGTCTTCCAGTTTGCTTTCAAATGGGGCAGCTGGTATGGGAAGTGAATTTTTCAGGAATGCTTAGTTCTGTCTTTGAGAGCCTTGGTCAAGAGAGAACCAAGAAAAGAAGATGAGTGTGTGCAAGAAGGCAGTAACTCCAAAGGTGCTGCAAGACAGACAAAATCTGTACAGTTTAAGGAGAAACTTGGATGTGATTTAGAAACGTGGACAGACCTGCAGAGTTCAAACAGAAGAAGGCGTAAACGGAGAAATACTTAGAGATAGCAAGGTGGCCACCACTGCAGGAATACCTAAGGGCTTACTAAAATTAAGATAAAAGATGCATTTTTAGAACGGTAATCTCAAGACAAAAATTAACACATTTCGTTGAGACACTACAACTGTGTTATAGCATGTTAACATAGATTGGGTCACACCGCCACAGGAACTGTGCTGCCTAGGAAGGGTTTTAATGCCCTTTCAAAAGACTTCCTTCCCTAGTGATGTTACCTACAGGAAGGATTAGAAACATTTAATAGATAAAGTCTCCATTTCTTTATCCTTCACTCCATTTTCCAGTTAGAGTATCCTTCATAAACGGTAATGGCTATTCAGAGTTCTTCATTCTGTAGGCAAGATTTTCTCCCCAGCTGGCTGCTTTTCTCTTGCTAATGTGAACTTCATGTGCTATTTTCTTGCCTGGTCAACCAAAATTGTCAAGATCTTACTACACCTCTTGGTCATAAGCTTTACATTTGCTTATGCTGAATGACTCTTCACCTTCAAATCATCACCTTGCTCTTCAGTTCCTTCTCCATATTGTTGATGTTAAATCATTATGCTAAATAAAATAATCATTTTCTCAGTAGGTTAAACAGCGTGGTTCCCACACGCATTTCAGAAGGAGGAGGCAGGTAAGAGAGACACCAGGACCTTGCCAGCAAATTTCCTTCCCTTATAAAACCCAAGTATTTACTTTAATCCCACATCTTCTGTATCTCTTCATCAGTTATTAATCTGTGTGAAAACCCTCACCGCCCTACCTGTAACAACACCGTACTTCTACGTAAGCAGAGACTGAGTAGGAAGCCTGTTGAGAGCTCCCGGCAAATTCGAGACATTAAGTCAGATGAATCACCCTTATCCCCAGGCCTACTGACTCCTTAAAGATTTCTTGTTGTAGGATGCTTTCCCTCTTCAAAAAATCATGCTGATTGTTCCCACCGTATCATATCTACCCGCCTGTGAACTGACTTCATTCATCACTCCACTCGTTTTATCAGCCTGACTGGTAGGGAAGTCAGATTTCCTCATCTATAATTCACAGGGCCTCTCCTGGAGCCCTTTTCAAAGGTTGGGACACACTTGTTGCTTTCTGTTGGCACTGAGGCGGGTTTTAGCACCAGATTACACACTGTTGTTTATATTTAAGCAGTTTCATGTTTGAGTTTACATTAGAGCTCCTGGATGAATGCAGTTGGAGCCTGGTGATGCATTACACTCGATTTTCCCAAGGGTTTTCCCTCCCTCTTCTAAAAACACGTTCAGTAGCCATTTCAATTTGAGATCCTGCCGTTGACTTATTCTCTCCCTTGCTCCAAAGAACGACCCTGCTGCGAGGGCACGCGGGTGTGCTCCCATGCATTTTTTGCTCACAAGCAACAGTGCAAAAATCCTGAATTTATAGTTTTTCATTAAGGACACAGTTGTTTACCAGACAAGGAGATTCAACTACTATAAATAGCTGAGAGAGATGCAAAGAAGAACCCTGAATATGGTCCTTTCCAAAGTAATTTGGCTCGATGAAAGCACTTGCAACTTAAGTTTTCTATAAACCACAATTATTTATATAGAAGAATAGGTTCCATATCAAAAAAAGGTTCACTTTGAAAAAAAGCTTCAAAACAAGCTCTACAGAAGAACAGACTGGATAAGAGGGAGCCCAGTAGCGGGGTAAAGAAACCACCATGGATCAGCAGCAGCTTAAGCAACCGGACCCCGTGCAAACGGAACATCTATGGACAACGGCACACATGCAGAGGAACGGCACCAGCATGACTTTGTTTTCCATTAATGTATTTTTCAGCCTTTCAGAAACGATTCAACGGTTTTTAGTTTGATGTTTTATTGCAACTTATTAAAAAACCCACGTTGCTGGGGTATCCGCAGGTTTCTAACCTCACAGGACAGAAAACCCGCACCTTCCAAAAGACGTAAATGTTTATGGAAACTCAACGAGATGAAGACCCCACCTAGCTCATTATGTGCTTAGTTTGTAATACACACGAAATGTGGCCAGACATACAGAGGCAACGAGAATCCCTTTGCAGGGTTTACGTGTCAACGCCCTGAGACTGGAGCAGCCATAACCCGCCAGAGCCGGCCATCATTTCACCTGGGCTGGCTGCTCATTTTTTTATGATTTCAAATGACTGCTTTGTTTGTTTTCTTGTGAACGTATTAAATGCGCTTCTGGCAATACTTCCAAGTTAGAGCATTAACTGATGAAAGCCAACCATGCATTTAAGTATGGAATTACCTTATGTAAGCATCAATTAATAATTTTATCTCCAGAACCATGAGGAAATATTTACTTTATAACAATTTCCATGTACTAAACATTTAGCTGGCGCAAATATTCACGTTTTACTAATAGAAAGGCACAACCACTCACACACCGAGCAAAGACAGGATTGCCGCCTCAAGGACTATCAGCCCTGCGTTGCCTTTGAGATACCCAGGTCCGATTTAGCCTTCTAAGAAGTCAGATATTAGGCACAGCAATGAATTTATAACTCAGGCTGGGATTTACTCCAAGAGGCACGCACATGTTGCCATAGGAGTGCTTAACTTAGTCAAGATATAATGGATTACATATAAGAATCCCTCGGAGGCCTCATTTGGCACTCTCATCTTCTATTTTGGTTACCTGCTTTTCAGACCAATATTTTTTTTTCCAGTATGCAAAAGCATGCTGATAAAAGAGTGATTTGTTACCATACAGTGGTAGTTCTTCAATAAAGCAATTTTAAATGCAAATTACAGGCTTCTAGGTTGCCATGCTTGATTGCATCACCTGGAAATAGTTTGTAGCTAGCAAATTTAAATAAACTTTGAATATGTCAATACATTAAATGCACCTACATAAAGCATGAATTAGCTTTAAATCGCTGATTTTACAGATTTTCCAATTTATCCGTAACTATCTCAGTTACAGAAATAGTGTACATTTAAGTAAATCTCGGATGATATTAAAAAAAACCCCGTGAGCAATCGTATTTGAACTTTTTAAGTATGTCATTTCCTATGAGTTCAAGTATCTACTCTTGGCTTGATTTGGCAACCTGCCACGTGTGGCTGCAGCAATGCTGATTTGCTGTTCTCTACAATTCATAGTTTGAAACCAAGATATTTAATGATTAGATTTTCATTAATCATACCAGAAAGAAATGTTCTGATCAGATAATTGGATACAAAGCAAGGATTATGGGATATACTACTGAAGAACTAAAAAATCTCCAGCTTACTTAAGGATGAGTACAACAGGAAAATACAGCTCTTGGTTTTACAAACTTGATTCCTTTATCCAAGTGAGTTTTTCAGGAAAAAAAAAAAAGTGAATTAAAAACTAAAGGTGACTGCTTAGCTTTGGGGCTTGATAATTCGTACCAAATATCCTGCACACAACTGCGGGATCTATCTACTGCACTGCGCTTCCATTGATTGCAGCGTATTGGAAAAGTCAACATTGCTGTCACAAAAGATTTTGTACTTCACTCATTTTGCTTTCCAGATTTTCACGCTTCCCGACTCCCGTACGTAAATTACCTTCCTTACCTTCATAATGTTTACTAAGTCTGTTTGATAATAGCGATCTTGGTGTGCATTAGCAGCTGCTAACGTGAGAAGATAATCATTCCTTGCGTGGATAGCCTTGGAATTACACTCAGATCGTCGTGCTTTTAACTACAACAAGAAATGGAAGTTAAAAGATAGGTACTAACGAGAAGTTAAATGACCAAACATGTATTAGTAGTAAATGAACATGTATATGTATGTATTAATAACGTCAAAACTTTAAGGGATTAATAGCTTAGAAGTTTTATTAGTGGTACAGGGGTTTCTAATGCATTTTTCTCTCATGTAACAGTTATTTCACATGCAGTCTTCAAAGAACAGTTATAACTCCCACTAGAAGAAATTTCCTTGGGTATTTGGTCATATGTAATTCTGCGCTCTGACTGCCGAAAGAGTGCTCTTATCTCATCACTTGTTCTAACAATGTACCTTCCGAAATGTCAGTCATCTCTAGATTCCAGACAACTTTGGTCATATGCCTCAGGAAATAAGCAGCAAAACGGAAGTTTTTCTTACACTCACCTTTACACTTGCCTTCTGCAAGCTTATTCTTGACTGAAAAAGACTAAGTTTGGACCTGAAACAGAAATTAACAGAAGATATTTGGATTCATGAAAGAGAAATTAGAGAAGTACTTTATTAGCTATTTGAAAGACAGTGGTTTAAGAAGTAAATAAAAAACAAGATCAAATAAAGAGCTATTTTAATCTGAACAATACTGCAGTATGAATCTCTCCGAAAATTCCCAAGCTCAAGGTTTTGGTTGGCTTTTTTTTGTTTGTTTATTTGGGTTTTTTTACTTTCTTCAGGTATTATAGGTAATCTTATTAAAGTTCTTTTCATCATCTAGCCCTCATAAAATGAAAGACAGAAAAATTCTCTCATGAAACCGTAATTTCTTCTCATTCCCTGAGAACAACTCCGAGTAATTTCTAAAAATAAAATAAAATTTAAAAATTGCAAAAAAGGTTGAGGCAAACTCCCATAAAACAGGCTAAACTCCAAACTGAAAACATGTGAGTTACTTGCTTTCCTGAAAGGAAGGAAATCAACCGCTTTAGGATGTCAAGCAGCCTAAAACCCTAAAGCCTCAAAAACTTATCTTCAAAAATGGAAAGGAGTGTCCCATTCTCCCCCTCCAAATGGCCTGATACCAAATTTGAGATCTGTGGAGCGAAAACGAAGCAAGCAGCCTTTAGTATCAACAAGAGGGCCAGCTCACACACTGTCCTTTGAAAATGTCAAATTAAAGCAGTGGGTTCAACTTCCTTCCTAAAGAAACCGGCCTAAATAAGTTATACTTTACTATCAGGGTAGTAGCATGCTTGAAATGGTTACAAAAATGTATATAAGCAAACAGAAAAAAAATTGGCACAAGCTCATTGAAAGCAATTATCTTTCTTCTAAAATAATATCAAGTGTAAAAACTAATACAAGCACAAATCTGCTTTATACGCATGCAATTATTTATACATATGCTATTATAAAAACATACTTGGCCTCAATATCAGCTTTCTCCCGCACTGCTTGAGCCATCTGTTCAGTCTCAAAATATTTCTTTTTGCCTTTAGCTAAATCTTTTACTGTCTCTTGTAATTCAGCTTGGATCCTTGTCAACTGGTCCACGCACTGAAAAAAAGCATTCAGGAAACAAAACATTAATGGTTTTTTGCCTCCAAATAATACTATCATCATCATTTTACTACTCTTTATTACATTTTATATGGAAAAACACAGTCTCCAAGTCGCTCCTGGTCAATTATTCATGCCTTTCTCTTAAAGCTGATCAGAACATAAAACCCTATTTCTTTCTTTCTTTCTTTCTGCTGCTGTTCAACTATTCAAATTCAACAATAACTTGCAAATTAAACATAAAAGTTCTGAAAGCTTTGGATGAGGCAATTAGTTGAAATAATTGGAATACAATTGGGAAAAATCCAAAGGCAATCTACTGGAGGTGATGTAACAAATGATTAATCTTTCCCTCTCTAAAATTTAAAAACATAAGGCAAAAGCTACCATGTAAAACATAACAACACAACAGCAACAAGAACAAACTGATAAACATTATTTTAAGAGCTCATTTTTCTTAAACTATTTTGAGAGCTTTCCAACAAACAGGGTTATATCAGAAATCAGTGTCATTCACCATGAAAACTTAAGATGCTTAACAGAGCGAGCTAGTCAAGGAGTGAAAATAATTCCATGTTTTCCATACGACCCAACCAGTGTTACGACATACATTTTAATGTCAAATAATAATATTCAAAGGAATAGCAGAAAAATTACCGTACTGCTTTTGGCTGGGAGTGCGTTAATTTTCTGTGTAGTAGCTGGTACGGTGCTATGTTTTGGATTTGTGACCAGAACTGTTAACAACCCAGTTTTAGCTATTGCTGAGCAGCGCTTACACAGCATCAGGGCCGCTTCTGTTTCTCCAGCCAGCAAGGAGGCTGGGGGTGCACGAGGAGCCGGGAGGGGACATGGCCGGGACAGCTGACCCCGACTGACCAAAGGGGTATCCCACACCGTACAATGTCGCGCTCAGCAATAAAAGCTGGGGG
>VZTV01008139.1:1401-19684 GCA_013400875.1 Anhinga rufa
CGGGGGGGTCCCCGCGCCCCCCGGCCCTGCCGAGCCTACCTACGAGAGGCGCCGCGCCGGAGGGGCAGAGCGGCGGCCGTGGCGCCCGGCCCGGCCTCGGGGCGAAGCGCGGCTGGCCTTAGCGGTGTGTCGCCCCAAATGACGTGCCAGAATACACGTTCTTAGAATATCCTGGCATTTCCCTAGGGAAAGGGGGACTTCTAATATCCCAACTCAAATTAAAGGCCGCGGGGACATCGTAAGAAGCAGATCACTTTGGAGCTAGCATCCCAGGCCGTGCGAGGAGGATGAACTCCCTATTCCATCAGTGCCTTACTGACAGAACAACCGTTTCTTCCCATTTCCAGGCATTTTGTCATCCTTTGGATGAGGAAATGTATTTTTTCCCCTCCCATCTCTACCCTGCTCCCGTCGCAGGCGTGCAGGTGGCAGCACCCCCCGGCGCCCCCAGCTCTGCAAACACCAGGCTGGCTGGTTACGATGGTTTGCCTGGCTGGTAGGGGAGGACACAGTGTTTTCTGAACGGTCGTGTTTTTCCAGGCCGTTTGCTGATCTCTTTCCAAAGACCTTTTCCCTAGTTCAGTTGACAACAGCTGCTGGAAAGCTCCTCCCCAAGGGCGGAGAGAAGAGCTTTCAAGAATAACTTCACAACATTAAAACAAAACAGGATTGGTGCTGCGGTCAACTGAGGAAGGGTCTGGAGGTGAGAGGCGTTGGCGTGGCGCACTAAGGGCTTTGCAGGATCATGTTTACCTGTCACCTGCCTTGGTGGAGATCCAGCGCTACCTGCAAGCCGTGGCAGTCGGGTCGCGTTCTGCTTCGCCTCTGGGAGAGGTGCCAACCGCCGAGTCGTAAGGGAATCAACGCCACTGCGGGGCAGGGGCAACGGGTCGGCGCGCAGGAGGAACCAGTGTTAGAAGATTTGGAAATGCCCCTTGCAAGGAGAGAAACTGAGACCCTCTTCCAAGAGCAGCCCCAGACCGGGAACCAGTACTTGGAAGATGCTTTGCTTCGGAGTTACTTGAAAACGCACCTTCCTCCCAAGGTCTGGCATGCATGATTGCGTTTCTGTGTGCAGACACTACAGTTCTGGTTAGGTCACTGTTTAAGACTGAATTGAACATTTCCTTAAGCTCCTCTGTGCCTTCAAGCGTTTAACTGGGAGGGATTTATCAGCATTCTTCAAAACTCGCTTTCTTTGAATCAGTGCAGGGGTGAAAAATACTGCCACACATGTCTAAATACATAGACAGAAAGTGGCTTAGTGGACTCCGGTGACTGGTCTGGGTGTTGCAACAGGAGTGTTGTTTTGGGATTGTCAGCGCGGGTGTTTCTCGTCTGGTCATGCAGAGAAAGAAATTTCAGAGAAAGGGAAAAAACTCAGATGCTTCCAAACTCTGCTGTGCAAGCCCACTTCCCTCCCCAAGGGGAAGGGGGGCTTTTAAGGAAATTCCTTTCCGAAGGAACGGGGCAGTTCTCAGAGGATGGCAAAGGCCTGTTGGGGTTTGCTTGTTCCTAGCACAGGTTGTTGGCTTTTCTGGGTTGATTTTCAGACAGGGAAGGGCTCTGTGCAGATTGCAGCGGTGCAGAGAGGTGGGGTAAGACCCTAAGCTGTGGGTCTCTGTTCTGTGAGGTCTAGTCCTACAGGAACCCCTGAGGAGGCGGCTCATCTCCCTGTCTGCCCTCTGCCATCACCCCAAGGACCGCAGCTGTTTCCTGCTTTCCAAGGACCAGGTCTCCTGAGCAGAGTGTGACCTCTCTCCGTGATTTATTACAGCTGAAGCAGTACAATGACTGGTAAAGCCACCGGGTGAGTAGAGGGGCAGAACCTGGCTTTCAGAGATGCTCCTCCTGCCACTGCTTGCTGTCCAGGTCTGCAAGGTCTTGTAGTAAGAGGGTGGTGGCAGCGTTGGGAGCTTGCTTTTGTCTCAGCCATCCTGAAAGACAGGACTGAGGCCTCCCTAAGCACCACTGTGGCCTTCTTGCCAGAAGAGAAGACAGGGGAGAGGAGGATGCCTTTGAGCAACCATAAAGATCTTGCTCTGTACCTTTGGAAGAAGTACGATTCAGATCTCCTAAAGAATAAAAGGATGGGCACTGTCTTTGACCGAGGCTGAGAGCTGCTCTTCACTCCTTCCCCAAAGAGACAAAAGCAGCCGCAAAATCTGCCAGAGAATCAGCAGCATCTCTGTTACGTTTCTGTGCTTGGTCCCAGCGGGGCAGTGTTGCCTCACCGCTGAAAGGGAGAGCCCAGTCCCTGCTGCCTGCTTCGTGCAGCACCCGCTGGTCTGCAGCCTGAGAGCTGGCTCACCGTGTGAACACCTTCCTCCCCAGGAGAGCAGCGACAGAAGAAGCTTTGTGTGTCCCACTGAAGCAGACACCACGCTGGAGGCCGATTCCTGTTGCACTATTCGCCTGTGTTCAGTGGTGAACATGGATGTTTTCCTGGAATGGAGCAACAGATTTATTTCTTTCTTTGAAGCTGATTTCTGGAGAACACAGAAGAAAGCACCTGCTTTTTCTGGGCATCATTGGGGAGAGGTATCTCTTGTTCTTCACTCTCCCTGAAAATATGTCCGTTAATATAAAGGATCATCTGTTTGCACTCTTAATGTGCCATTATTTGCACATTTCCGATATATTCATCCCGGGGACATCAAAGGACAGGTTAGGGTGAATGAGACCACCCAGCAGATGCTGCTAGGTAGCAGCTCCAGCCCTGACCCTGATGGTTTACAGATGCCCCCTCCATATCCTGGTGCGTGTTTTTTGGAGCACCCAGGCTGCTGTGTACCATTCAGCAGTCACAAATGTAGGAGCTTTGGTTTTGTTCTTTTACCTTGGAAATAAACTCATTCACTTGGGTAACATGGTGGTTTGTAAGGCTGAGTGTGGTCAGGGCATGAGCTCACAGCTAGGCAGTCGGGTTCTTTTTTAGAAAAGGTGGTTGAGGTGAAGGGACTGTTGTAGTTTGAGTTTACTGTAGTGTGCTGACCAAGACTCATATTCTTCTGCCCACAAAAACTACCAGGTAAACAGTTCAAAGGTTCTTGCGCTTCAGGGATCAGCAAAGTCCATGAAACTTGGATTCTTAGGTTATGCCTCTAAAACAACCTTCAAATTGTTGTCAAGATATGATAAGCGTTGGAGGCATAGACCCATCCCAGCTGAACTCCACTAAGAGCAAACAGGAGTGCAGCGTGAGCTGTACCAGTTGACAAGGCTCTCGTGTGTGGTTTTGGCTTGTTTTGTGATTTTTAACACTGAGGATTTCACTGTTCACCTGAAGGGAAACTGGCTGGTGTGGGGATTGAGACTTCCAGAGTAGTAACTGGACAGCGCGTGTTGGATCCTCATTACACATGCTGAATGGCAGAGTGATGAAAGAATCAGTCATACGGGATGTAGTGTAACAAAAAGTCAATACAGGGGGAAGCAGGGAAAGGAAGAAGCAGTGTTTGTATTTCATCAACACAAAGTAATGTGTTTTATAATTGCACCATTTTGGGTACAGCAACTACAGCATTCGTCTCCCAGTTGTTACACTGAGGAGGAAATGAGCATCTCTTGCGGGGGTAGAGAACAGCAAAAAACATTCCTCTGATGAAAGATCAGGTGCTTCTGTGACCCTCGTTACAGTCTTGGATGTATTTATGCTAACGAGCGACCAACAGTGCTAGAGGTTGGGTCCACCTGGCCTAATTTTAATCATCTCTAAGTCAGGCTATTTAAACCTAGGCAACTTCACTAGGCTTTGGCCACAGACAGTGAAGAGCACTTCTGGAAGGCAATTCCTGTCACCTTAAAATAGGTATTTAAGCGGGTTGGAACAAATCGCTTCTCTGCGGGTGCCAGTTTCCCTCTGTTAACTATGGACAGATTCCGTCCAAGTCAGCCAAGTATGGCTGGAACGAGGGCACGTGAATCCTTATCCAGGGCCACTCAGGAGGCTGGAGGCAGGGCAGAAATTTGAATCTCAATGCTCTGGGTGCCAGGCTGGAGCTCAAATGATTGCTCCGTCCCTCCTTTTCTAATCTGATAGGCAGGTAACTACTGAGCCCAGTGGAAGTTCTCCTATACGGATGAAGGCTTCCTGGTTTTGGCAGCTCTCCCCCTGGCATTCTTCTCCAGCCGGTGAATCACCGAGTGGCTGAGGTTGGAAGGACCTCTGGAGATCATCTCATCCAACCCCTCTGCTCATGTGCACCTGTGTCATTCTCTGCCCCGATACAAAAGCTCTTCTGTCTTTTGTAAAATCCAGAGATGCTGCCAAAAGTAACTTGAAAAAAATTATTTTTGGGGAAAATAAAAGTGACAGCTGAGTACAGCTGTGCCAGCAGAGGCTGAGGGACAAGCTGTCCTGCGGCATTACAGAATGCATGGAAGGGCCAAGTGGCAAGAGGCCACTAGCACTGCAGGACAGTATGGTCGGTCCTCTGCCTTTCCAACCAGGAATAAGGCTCCTTGCCCTCCAGGGGTGTGCTGAAGGGCTCTTCTTGCTGCTTCACAGGTACTGGAGGAGGTGAATCAGGAGCTGGAGAGATTTGGAAACCGTCTGCTAACCAAGATCAAACCTCTAGGATGGGAATGCGAGTTGAACCCCCCTGTGTTTCGGCAGTACGATGCCTGGGGACAGCGGGTGGATCACATCGTCACTTGCTCGGCCTGGAGGAGGTTGAAAGAGATTGCAGCAGAAGAGGGGCTGATTGCTGAGGCCTATGAGAGAAAATACTCCAGCTGGAGGTAACTGGGGGACAATGGAAGTGACTTGGTGCCTTACTGGTTATTCTTAGCAGGGTATATTGAGCGTCCTGTAGGACTGAACTTCTTGTTGTATAATGGGTAACAGATGATGCATGGACAGAAGCACACCCACCGCTGTACTGAACAGCAGTGTCTGTCTGCTGTAATTTTCCACATCGGCAATGATAAGCCGTAACTAATGGCCTGCAGTTGATCATAATATTCCTTGATGACACCGTCCTGATTCTGGGGCCTGGCAGTTCCCTGCACTGCTCCAGCTTTACATGCATTAGTTGTAACACTGCCAAAGGTCTGGGATTTTACTTGCAGTTTCATTGTATTCCAGCCTCTGGAGATAGACCCACATTTCTGATTTTTAAAAACTGCACTTAATGTGCACCAGCTGGCAAGCAACGCCTTCCACCCAGCCTGGCACTGGCAGTCCCTCTGGGACTCAGAAACTCTGCTGCTCCTCTTCTCTCTTCCTGGCTGAAACAGTTTTTGCCTTCTCAGAAATGAGCAGTCTGATTCTCACCTGTTTTGGCTGTATTGTGTTCCTCTCTCCCTAGTTAAGACATTTTATCCTCCTGCTGTTGAACTGCTGCATAACCTGTCTGTTTTCACTCTTTCTTTCCTAGCCGTCTGCATCAGGCTGTCAAACTGTACTTATTTTCAAGCTCCTCTGGAGGTTTCAACTGTCCGCTGGCCATGACTGATGGGGCAGCCAAAGTCATTGAGGTATGAGCTCAGCTGGTCTCTGAGGGCACAGCCCACATCCTGGCAGCGCTGGTTAGAGACTGGAGCCCTGGCCGAGGACGGAGGAGAGCTGATCTGCCATCTGGCTCTGGGCACGGCCCACCTTTGCTCTGTGACTCAGCTCCATCTCCCACTGCCTTTCTCCTTTAGTTACAAAGTCTTTGTGCCCAGGCTAGCTTTTTTGCTTACTTACAATACTGTGTACAATAAGGCCTTTACTGCACATGAAACCTGGGGCACTGTAGGTAGTTGGAAAGGTGTCCCATATGTTTTTACCACGAGATAGTTTGTTTTCCTGTTCCTTGAGTGGAGTGGCAGTTAAATGTATTGGGCCAGATCCAGAGCTCATGTAAATTAACCAAGTTAGCAAGACTCCCCCAGTCTGAAGATTTGGCCCTGCATTTGCATCTTAGCGGCACCCTTTGCACTATGTCAGTGGCTACATAGGATGCAGAGAAAAGCTAGCCCTTAGCTAGCTAGTCCTGGGCATTTTAATTCTATAAAAAGAAAAAAAGCATAAGGCAGTTACCTCTTTCCTGCAGCTCTCTGGGTGCTGGTGGCATCCCGCATATATGAACATATGCTGATACCCTGATGCATGTGCTGTTTTGAAAGCTCTCTGTCCAGATGTCTAGCGGTGCAGAAATCTGAGGGGGCTAGGGACGCTCAGCGGTCTCCTTTGCAACACAGGCCTGCACCTTCTGTCTGCACAGTGCTCCAGCTGCTGTGTAGAAGCCGGGTGGTGCTGCAGCCTCTCAGCAGTACGTGCAGATGCACTGCAGTGCAGGACACCCAGTGCCCCGCTTGCTGCTTGCGGACCGTCCGTTCTGAGCCTAGGACGCACCAGTGTTAGTTAAGGCAACTCTCTAATTTAATCCGCTGTGTTATGATCTTCTTTGTTTCCTTTCTTTCCCCAAAAACAGTCACTAGGTGTTCCTGAATCTCTGAAAAATGCTTTTGACCATCTGACATCCCGTGACCCCAAAAAGTTCTGGACCTCTGGCCAGTGGATGACCGAGCGCAGGGGAGGCTCTGATGTTGGTACGTGTTCTGAGGCGGGAAGCAACTGCAGCAGCAGCTAGATGTGTTAGCGAGAACTGAGAAAATGAAGGGTGTGGGTTGCTTCCAAAGCCAGGTAGCTGGTTTAGGAAACTTCAGCAGAAGTCATCCAAATCTTCTGCATAGCTCTGCTTTTTACCCAACAAAAGGCCCAACTTCTGTCCACTGATGCATGCAGTACGCACACACAGGTGTGGAGCTGTGTTCCTCGCGCAGATCACACGCTCATGTCTAGCTCTATAATCTAAACCTTGAGCAACACAGTCAGAGATGCATCCCAGCTGGGACTGAGAAAGCATTCTTGGCTTTCAACTTTTATTGCTTGGCTAATGTTAGTAATAGCCTGATGGGCCAGGAAACCTCCAAACTCCACTGCGGAGGCAGAAATGTGGAAGAGGAGGCACCTGCATCTGGTAAAGTTGCAGTTGGTTTCCTGGTGGAAGAAGTGAAAGGGTCAGCTGTGGAGTGAAAGATGGGCATCACTGCAGGACTCCCGATTCCGTAGCACCCTTTGTTGTTCTTGGCCGTGGTAGCTCCTACAGAAGTGGAGGCACTGGATTATTGGATTATACACCGTGGTGTGTTCTGCTTACAAAACACTGCCGTTACCAGCTGTTAGTCTGGAGCAATTGCTGGAAAGGCTCGCAGTTAAACAGAGCATATTTCCTTTCTAGTACTTAACTCCGGCTGCATTTCTTATCCAGGTTCAATGAAAGAGAGTAGCAGCTAATCCGTACTCCATCTTGATAGCAAGAGGTGACTTAAAAGAGCTGCTGCTTAAACCGAAAATCAGCATTGATTGACACAGAAGTTCCCATAAAGCCAAGATGATCTCCTCCTTTCTTGCAGCTAATGGCACCGAGACAGTGGCCAGAAAGCAGCCAGATGGTACGTATCGACTCTATGGCTTTAAATGGTTTACATCGGCTGCTGATTCTGATGTGACATTAACCCTGGCCAGGCTGGCAGATACTGATGGACAAGTAAAACAGGTCTGTTTGGTGGAACGGGTGAAGGAACAGGGGCATTCTTTTTCTTTCTTGTTTCATTGCAATGAAATCCTCTTCGCATGCTTTTCATGGCCCCAGGGTTCCAGCGGCCTGTCCCTGTTCTTCCTGAAGGTTCGAGATGAGGAGGGGAAGCTGAACAGCATCCAAGTGCAAAGGCTGAAAGACAAGTTGGGCACACGGCAGATGGCAACAGCAGAGCTATGGCTAGATGGAGCTAAAGCGGAGCTGGTACGTAAGGTTTCACCTTCCTCTTGGGACTGGGCTGGCTTGGCACGGCAGACCACTCATGGGGGTTTTGCCAGCAATACCAACTGAAAAAGTTCTTCTCTTCCACCTCTGCGGCTGGCTGTTCACTCCACAGAACCCTTCACCAACATGGCTGTGTGTGAGACAGAGCTGAGAAGAGCTCAGGAAAAGATGAAGGGAAGAAAAAAAAAGTCATTTTAGGCTGGTCATTTCCCTAATCCAGTTGCAGCGGCACAGCTGAGGGACAGTTCCGTGTGGCATGTGGGTAGGAACAAACAGCAGGGACCGGCACTGATCATGCTGACGTGGTCTCCAAAGCCACCTCTTGGCTCATGCCACAGACTAGGCTAAAGTGAGACAGCCATATTTTAAAGCAAGCAGATCTTTGTGGTGCCTGGAGACAGACAGAGACGGAGTGGACAACCTATATCTATCTGCCTGTTGACACAACTTTCACTTAGATATGCATCAGCTTCCAGGGTTGCGCGAAAGGCTTCCATCAGCCTTTGTTCCTTTGATGCTTTCAGATCTCTGCAGAGGGTCGTGGAGTGGCCTCCATCTCCAACATGCTGAACATAACCCGGATCCACAATGTCATTTGCGCTGTAGCCTCCATGAGAAGGTGAAAGCAGCACGGATCCCCCCCAGAGCTGAAGGAGCAGCTTATCAGGACAAGGGGACTTTGCAATGCTCAGCGTTGCAGCCGATTGACACCTAATGCCTTTGCAGGCACAGGTCTGGAAGCCAGCAGTGCTGGAGAAGGCTGGCGAGCGGGTGGGTGACCTAGGCTGGTGTGCTACAGCTGAGCAGGTTCTTCCAGTGGGGGTGGCTGGAAGGGAGAGCTCAGAAGTGGAAAGTTGCTTGTCTGACTGCTTAATCCTTGGCTGTATTCTCTCTAGAATGATCAGTCTGAGCAGGGAGTATGCCCGTAGGCGGGTTGCCTTTGGGAAGCTACTCAAGGACCATCCCCTACACATGCAGACGATAGCCCGGATGGAGGTAAGGCTTTTGGGAGCCGAGCTGAACCTGTTGGCGAGGAAAGAGGGCAGAGATCCTCAGCTGCTGAGGAGTGCAGCCAGCCTGCCTCTGTGCACAACAGTCAGATGTAGAAGGCTGTTCCTGCTACAGCGAGACGCACGCAGCAGGGGAATTGCCATAGTCTAGTGGGATTTGATCTGACAATAGACATAGCTTCTCTGCTGGACTTCAGGTTATCCTAAACAACAATTGTACTCTCTGAGTACAAAATTCAGAGAGGAGTGCTAAAGTTCATGCCTGCACCTACTATGATATGCCATGACCTCTGAAGATGGTCTTTGGCATCAGAGTCCGAGCATGACATCGCAGTCTCCTAAACTGCAGTTACAATCTTGTCCGAGACTGATACAGACTCATCCAACTCCCCTCATGCACCAGGAGATGGGCTGTTCCCACTGTTCACAGCAGGCTTGAAGAATTCCTAAGGGGTCACCATGTACTTTAGCTTCCGAGACAAGTGTGTTTTCACTGTGTACCTGCACAGTGCTCATCAGCAGAAGATGCCAAGCTTGAGTACAGCCTCTAGATGTGAATGTCATCTAAGGCAATTATAGACAATGGGAGAGAGAGCAGCATGAACTGGCACTCTGGCTCTGGGCTTTGGGAGGAATTTCACGTGTGCTCACTGCAAATGTCTCACAGCTTTGCCACAAGGCTGAGCTGTAGCAGCTCACTAGATCCACAGGACACAGGTGGCTTCCCAGCCCTACTAAAACTTCAAAAAGAAGGCACACAGTGCTCCTCCTCTCACCCATCCAGGCACTACTTCTTTTCTTAAGTGGTGTTAACACCGGCACTTGCCCTTGGGCTGCAGTAGGTTCATGCAAATTTTTAAAACAGTATTTAAAAATCCTCTTGCAAGACAGGGGAGAGGGAAAGTGGTCAAAATCTGTCAAACATAACTTAAAGCTCCGGCATCTCCTAGCCTGTGGCCAGAACTCTACCTCTGAGAGAGAGGCCAGATCCTATATAGTCCCACAGCACATCATTGTGCACTGGGGCTACAAAGCTCCATATCCCGATGCTTCCCAAATCACACTTGCCAGGGAAGTAAATTGCTCAGCAAGAAATCTGTCGAAGACCTTGCAGACCCTGGTGCTCAGAGGCTGACCATCAGGCGTGCGGTCTCATGTCCCTAGCCCTTGGAAAGGCTGTGGATTTATGACCTGGGTGGCTGATAGGAGCTTTGGCAAGGCTCCAAGTAGGCCTGATGAAATGGCATTGGCCCTTTCCTCATACTAGATTGCAGCGTCCAGGAGCAGCAGCTCCAGGCTACCTTTAGTATTTCATGCTTTGTGCCTTGGCTGGTCAGCGGTCTTTGAAGCCGTAGGCCTGTACGGGCAGGGGTGGCGTTTTGCCCGGGCCTGAGTATGGCGCATCCCTTTGAGATGGTCTCATGGCACCTCAGCAGACCAGGCTGGAATCAGACTGAGTAAAAGGTCCTTGCCAGTGAAGCTTCCCGCTTCTCTGCTTGCAGGTGCAGACACGAGGGGCATTTCTTCTGCTTATGGAGATCGTTCGTCTGCTTGGACTTGTAGAAACCAACATGGCGAGTGAGCAAGACCAGCTTCTCTTGAGACTGCTGATACCAGTCGCCAAACTGTACACTGGGAAGCAGGTATGGAACAACCAGTCTGACTAGCCCGGAGTAGGCACATTAGCAACCACAGAGCTGGAAAGAGGAGTGATTAACACGGCCAACGTGAAGGGCAGCGATAGCAGGGGATACTGGCAGTGACCTCTAGCTGCAGGGCCTGTGGCAATTACTGCTCTGCACTGAGACTGGACTTTGTGGGTAGGAGACTTGTCCCTTTGCTCTCAAGGCCACAGATCCGTGCCCGATTGGAACAGGTAGAGCCAGCACTGCCTGTGAAGTGCTCCATGTGCTACAGAGGAACGCTGCTGAGGCTGCCCAAGACCAAGGTGGGGCACTGGGCTATGGGGAATATCCTTCCCCTAGTTATTAACACCTTCTCTTCTATTTTTTCATAGCTTAGCATTAGCCTTAGCTTCAGGGGTCTGTCCCTCTCCTAATTGCCCTCAGCTCAAATATACAGAAGCTTACACACCACAGGCAAGTAGAAGGTAAAGACTCTCCTGGACTAGAGGCATGCACTCCCATGTACCAAGCAAACCACAGGCTTACCCTTACCTAGAGAGGACTGTATTGAGACAGGCTCTCCCTGGATCTTCTCCCAAGGTCTGACTGCTCCTGCAGGTCCTCTCTCAGTGTTACTCAGTCTTCACTCCCCGGGCTGCTCCTCCTGTGTATAATGAGCAACCTGCCTCAGCAAATCAGTGGGATCCAGTCAGTCCCATCCCAGCAGGAACTGCTGTGTGATGGTAGAGGTTTCTGGCCGCTCTCTCCCCTTGTGCAATGTGGATCACGTCAGCTCTCTGCATTTTGCAGGCTTCTGCTGTTGTTGTTGAGGCAATGGAGAGTTTTGGAGGACAAGGTTACATGGAGGATACAGGCTTGCCAGTCATAGTCCGCGACACTCTGGTAAGAAAGCAGCAGGAGAAGCAGCAGAAGCTCCTGCGTGTCACCTAGTCCCCTGCACAGTACTCTGTGGTTGCCTGCTAAAGACACGCTCAAGGGAAAACACAGCCCTCCCCAGACTAACTCCGGGCTCTTTCCTCGTTGCCTTCCTGCTGAGCCCAGTCATTGCCAGGGAGGGGACGTGACTCGTTCTGGTGCTGGGGTTGTTCCCTAGCTCAGTAATGGAGCTGGGCTCCCAGCTCTCATCACCGCTGCTCCTTTCCACTTGTAGTGAGGCAAGATATCTCTGGAGATTGCCCTGATAGCCCTTAGTTTCGCCCCATGTCCGTGTTTCCTCGCGTTCCCCTTTCTTTATTGCAGTCGCTCCAGAAGGATCCTTCATGCTCTTCCACAATCTCTTCCACCCTCCAGGTGCTGTCCATATGGGAGGGAACAACAAATATCCTGTCGCTTGATGTCCTGCGATCCCTCACCAAGAGTCAGGGACAGGTGATGGCTGTGTTCTTCTCCACAGTGCAGGTGAGCCCATGTCAAAAGCACCAGCCAGCCTGAGCTGCTCACCTAGGCAGAGTCTTACTTGGCGTTTGCACTCCTAGCTGAGGCTGGTAGGGAATATGACCAAACTGAAAGCTTTAGACAAGTATTCAGAAGGTGTCTTATCATTCTGCTCTTTAAATAGCACTTACAAAAGCAGAATGCAGGCAGTGTTCATTTTGGGATCCTTGTGTGCTGCAAAAAAATGCAGACACTTTTCATCTCGGCAGTGAAGAGTTTTGCATTGTCAGAGTTCCTCACGACGGGTACCAATATAAGTCTATTTTTAATGTGAGAGAGTCACCTTCCTGAATCTGAAATGATTTTGTGGATTTGTTTCTTAACTGGAAAAACACCACAAGGCTGCTGAATATTAAACCTTCGCTAAGGCTACCGACTGCATTATGACTTTCTATTTTTATTCCCACTGAAAAGATGGAAAAAGCCAAAGGAATTCCATCACTGCCTCTTTGGATTTGCCATTCTCTGGCTTTACCTGCAGGCTGCTCTTGTAAAGGTGCTCAGATGACAGGCAGTCATGGAGAGTCATGGAGAGTTTAAAGCAGCTCAGAATTTCATGAAGGTAAATGAGCACTGGCTGGCTTGATATGCCCCGTAAAGGGAGACAGGAGCCAGCCGAAAGGCACTATCAGCGTATCAGAGGGTATTCTCTCAGAGATTAGATTATTCATCCAGATAGAACAATGCAGATTACATTAGCCCAGGTCCAGCAAGGGAACCCTGGGCATCTGGAGTGCCGGATCTGACTATCCGGAGCCTTTGCTGTCTCACCCAGACCCCATGAGAAGGGAAAGGCCTGGGCCAGGGCCACTGCACTCCCTGCAGCACTGACAACCGACAGGTCTTTCAAAAACACACGAGCAAGAGCCTGACTGCTCACCAGTGGCTGCAGTTGGCAACTGCTGTTACATTTCAAACCCCCAACTTGTCAGTATTCTGTACAGAGCACCTGTACAGAGATGAGTGTCTTCTTGCCAGCCGCTCAGACAACTTTTCATACAGGAAAAATACCTCAAACAATTTGACTACCCAACAGGCAACCCAAATCGGCTCACAAGCAGGACTGAGCACACCTGCTAATTAAAAAGCCGACGGGTCCAGCTGTTCATAAAAAGCAGCTTAGTCTGTCACTGAAGGTAATGGAGTGGAGAAGGAAAGGAGCGAGTGGTAGGCTTTAAAAATAACTTGGAAAGAAGCTGGCCTCCACAGGCTTACACTTAGGCTAATTTAAATGTGTGCCCCACAAAGGTGCCGTTCTGCAGTCCTCGGAGCACCTCGCTGGTGTAGCTGAGAGGGCCCCGCCAGCTTCTTAACAGCTCGGCAATCAGAGAAGCATTAAAGAGCACAGCAACGTGATTCAGAGCAGGTACCTGCACAGCAGTGACACCAAGTATCGAGACTTATTAATTAACAAGCTCGTCCTTGCTCTTGCACCCCCCCAAATCATGCTGTGTATGAGACTGGAGGGTGAACAGGCAAGCACTGACTTTAAAGGTCTCCAAATTCCGGTAAGTGCCATTGCATTTGCTGTTCGTGTCACACTGAGGCTGCCTCTGTGTCCACGGAGCGTGGCAATGGAGCACTGGAGCGGGCTGAGCTGGCAGAGCAGTGGTGGTGCACCGACTCGGGATGTTACCGATCATACTTGGCAAATTTAACCTGGACATGTCAGAGAGCTTTTGCCTTTGGCAGCCAGGCACTGGAAAGGCAGACTGGGAGGTATTTCTGCAGAGCGGCTCTGCAGCATGGGGCAGGAACGTGCTGAATTTCTACACCAGCATCAGGGTTTCACTCACGAGTGATGAACAACCTCTTTTTCAGCTCCAGGTGTCCAAATTCTTTTGGTCTCTGGGAGTCTGGCTCATTTTGAAACATCCTTCCCATTCCTGTCTAGTAAGGAAATCATTTAGCCCTTTGTAAAGGGATTTTTACTGCTCCAATCCATTTTCTTTTTATTGATGCACACAGAGCTAGTACAATTGATTTTATGTTTGTCCATCAAGGTTCTCAGTCTGCAGGATTTGTGCCCAGTAACAGGCTGCTTTGGAGAAAGCAGCATTAATACTTTGTTAATACAGCATACTGTTTTATTCTCTGAAGGTCGTGTCTCAGGATAACTCCCCAACCCCACTGCCACCTGTTTTTGCTTTTACCCTGTGTCTGTTGCTTCTGCTGACAGTGGGATACCCAACGCTGATGGTGCTGCAATCTAGGACAGGAACCCAGTGGCGTAATTATCCTCAGGAAAAGGGAAATACAGAGAACTTCCTCATCCCGCACAATGTGATTATGAGAAGCTGAATTTTTAGGGTTCTTTATAAATAGGCACGTTTGTTACAAACCGCCCTATCCGGCGTGGTAATTACTGTGCAGAGTCTCAGCAGAACACGTGCCGATGACAGGACAAGGGGCAACGGGCACAAGCTGGAACACGGGAAGTTCCACTGAAATCTGAGGCAAAACCCCTTTGCTGTGCGGGTGCCAGAGCAGCGGCCCAGGCTGCCCAGAGAGGCTGTGGAGTCTCCTTCCCTGGAGCCATTCCCACCCCGCCTGGACGCGGTCCTGTGCCCCTGCTCTGGGGGTGCTGCTCACGCAGGGGCTGGACGGGGGCAGCTCCGGAGGTCCCTTCCAGCCCCCGCCGCTCTGTGATTCTGTGAGAAGGGCAAGTGTGAAAGACAGCCCTGGATTCCAGCTCGGCCGTGGTGGGCGCTCCAGGCGGGTACTGCATGGGGGCAGACATTTCATTTTATACTAAAAACTTATTAGCTGGAATTTTGAGCCAGAGCACTGGGTGTACTTTACAATTCAATTACGGTCTGAAAAGCGACTCTAAAATAGCACCGGCAATTATTTGATGATTGCATTTTAGTCACTTTAGGTTAAGTTGGGTCACATCACAGTACCGTTGTGCTTCTGAATGCCAGTCCTGCAAGCGTCTTGCAGAGCTCAGAATCAACCGTCTTCTGCATCCAGAATGACTGCGTAGGGCTGAAACTCCAGCTGTAAATCGGACATACTATCTAAGACACATGATAGTGTTTTCAGGTCCTTTTCAGACCGTAACCACAATTTTAACACAGCAGGAAATAAATCTAGGTTATTCAAGTGAGACTGCATATTTGCTTGAAACGTTAATATGAGACTTGTGCTTCTTAGCCCTGTTTTGGTTTTCCTGTTGCTGTATTTTTAAATACTTGTGATTAATCTTCTCAGTAAAAACCATTCTGACAGTCTTGCTTGGGAGCTGTTAAGAGCAAACAACTGAGTGGCACCCTAAAATTCCTCAGTAAAACCCGAAGGAATCAGAAATACTGGAGCTGTGAAGCTCTTTTGCTCTCTGATTTCAGTCAGAAAAGACCCGCACGCCCGGCACAGCGACGCCGCGTGCGCGCCGCCCCGCAGTTACACCCTGCAGGAGCTGGAGCAGATCAACATGCAGGAGAGAAAACGGGAGCCGCTTCTGCCTCGAGCGTCGTCCCTGAAGCAGCTCTCCAGCCTCTCGCTCTCAAATGCAGGGGAGGAGGCGGAAAAAACCAGCTTGATCTTTGAGAAGATTCAGTGGTTTTGGTTAGGAAAAGAATGAGTGTGATCTGGAAAAAAAACAGTCTAAGTTGTCAGAGAGCAAAGAGAATACAATGTCCTTTTCTCCCCCTGGGGTTAAAATGATGTTTTAAATTCCCGGTCCGTACTGCCCAGGCCTTTAAACCTTAAAAAGCAAGGCGGCGTAGGACGTAGCTGTTCGCACCCCGGCCGTTAGCACGAGGGCGCTGACAGCAGCACGTATGTCGGCCCTGCGCTTGGCTTCCACCCCAGCTGCCGGGAATATGTTTATGCCTTTGGGGTCTTTGATCCTTGTTAGCAACAAGCTCCGAGCTACTTTTAAAACATCTTATTAGCATTCTGTGGGCTTGGAGGGTTCTTTGGACTTTGTCTTGGCACTAGACCTAACCGCTTTAATGATGATGGTTTTGTATTTGTACAGCATATTGCTGTGAGTATTTATGTACCGCTTCGCCTAGAGCACAGGACGGCATCCGTTGAGCATTGTGTTTTTCTTGTATTAATAGTCAGAAAACACAGGGCAGCGGTTAGGCAGGAGGTGTCGTGCACAGACGTACTGCAGAAAACAAAACCGGGTTCCGCTTGTGCAGTCCGGAGTCCTACTGTGCAAATAAGCTGTATTTTCACGTACCAGCGAGAGGGGCCGCGTGATCACTTGGGCACCGAAAATATAACAAGGGAGTTCTGCGCAGCAGATACTTACAGGCTTTAGCTTCATAAATAACCTGCAAACGAGACTAATTAACAAAAAGCACCTCCTACCACCTGCTACGCTACTTAAATATGTAACGGTTCCTTTCTGCGCTTCTGTCCAAGGTAATCCTTTAGTTCTACTGCAGAGAGACAGGTTTGAATATTGTAAAGGCGTTGCGGCAGCAGAGGAGGCTCCCGGGCTGGGCCCACCGACGGCGGCAGGGCCAGCCCCGCGGCAGGCAGCGCGGGCAGGAGCCTGGGGCGGCCGCGGCTACTTGGCCGCAGCAGAGCCCGGCCGCGAGCGCTGCGCGGGGGCGAGAGCTGGCCGCTTCTCCGCCTGTGCGGCTTCGGGGGGAGCGAGCCGGCACCCCGGCCCGGCAGCTCCATGCGGAAGGCAGGGTCTTCTCGTTCCATCCCTCGGGAGAGGGAATAACACGGGAAACACATTAAAGGCTGGCCTCTGCCGCTTGCGTCCCGGCAGCCACGGGCATGCCGCGTCAAGAGAGCAACTACTTTAGACTCTCTCAGCAGCCTATGGCTTGTGCTTTCACAAGGTATTGGGGACACTGGAGAAACAGCAGCTTAGCCCAACCAGGGGGAGCTTCTAGGTGGTGCTTTTTAGGCGGAGTTAAATGCCTGACGACCATCAGAAGAGAGCGCTCTGGTCCTGGGGCCTTGCCCGCTGACACGGCTTGCGGAGAAAAGCTCCTTTAAATCTGAATTTTCCTGCCTGGACACAGCACTAGCATCCTCGTGGCAGTAAAAATATAAAACCAGGAGAATTAGAGCCCGATACAGGTATGCAGCTAGAGAGAACTGGGGACGTGATCTGGTCCCCACATGCAGCTGGAAAGCCAGCACGGAAACAGCAACCTGCTGGGCCTGGCTCACAGGAATTCTCCATCCTTGAGGCAAGGCTGCGAGTTTCCTTTTGGCAGCGTCCCCTTTCCTGCTGCTGCGCGGTGCTCTGGCCTACGGCAGCGCGAGTTACACCCACCTTGATTTAAGCTTCTTGTTAGTGGCTGCTGGGCGTGCTCAGGATTTCGGCAGCCCCGTTTCCTTGCAGAAGGTAAGTACGCCGTAATTTTTCCTGTGATTGTTTTCTTTGCAGAAAAAACTGGAGCTGGCTTCGAGCACTGCAAAACTGGAGCACGCCGTGAAGCAAACGCAGGACGCCGTCAGCAGCCTGGCACAGTTCACGCAAGCAGCTGGCTCAAAGAGGGCAGTGACCATGGAGCTGGCAGCAAGAGACTTCTCCTACGCCCTCGCAAGGATCTATGCAGGTAGTGGGAAAGACAGAAACGATGGACTTCAGACCAGGAAAGGGCAGAGAATCAGCCCCAGAATGGCCTGGTTTCGCACCTCCTGGGTAAAGGGTGGAGTTTTAAAGAAAGCTCGGTCCCCGCCATCTTTCAAACTGAGGCAGCGCAGCCCGGCAGATGCGGTGGGGAAGTAGCCAGCACCCGCGTCTCGTGAGCCCTTGCTGTTCTGGCTGCGGCCCGGGAATACTGACGTCTCCTACTCTTCCACAGGAGCTCTGTTAATCGAACATGCAGCTCGGCCTGATGCTTCCTCCACAGACATCGCCGCTGCTCGCAGGTGAGCAAAAGCCTCCCCTAGCCCTAACCGGTTCGGGTGATTCCTGGTGCAGTGTAGCAGGCTTTGCTCTGCCTCTCCGAGCGAGCTGAGCCCCTGCCATGGCGAGACCCCAACTTTGTATCACCACAGATGGAGACGAACAGCGTTCTGGGCTGGCTGCTGCCGACACCACGGCTTTTCCCCGGCACGGGGAATCACCACTTTAGCAGTGACGAGAGGGATCCAAACTGGGCAAACCTCAAGTCAAAACCAGCGCTTGCTGCACAACAGGGCTCGGACAAACTGTTTGCGTTCTCTGTTCAGGTGGTGCAACCAGGAGCTGTGCCCGGTGGCCACGGAGCTGGGGAACAGCAGCTACGAGGCTGAGGAAGCACTCCTGGATAGCGCTCTGGTGTACGAGGGCAGCCCTGCCTCCGGCAGCCGGCTGTGACCCTCCAGAGGCAACTGGGAAGTCCAACCCTCTGGGGAAACAGAAGGTGGGTTCCAAAAAAATCCAAATTGCAATAATAATAATAAAAAATAA
>VZTV01008147.1:0-39323 GCA_013400875.1 Anhinga rufa
CCAGACTCTTTTACTGAACTTCTAAAATCCAGCGGACTCCTTTTCTCAGGGTCTGATTAAACCCAGTGTGCTGGAGAGGCAACATCATCATGCGCTCAGATGGTCCCGATGATACCTAATACCGGAGAACGTGTGAGCCGCCTCTGCCTCACATGTACTAAAATGACTTCTCTCTTCTTCAGCGATCATGCTAGCTGCTATTTTTTCAGTGCATGTGCACAAAGGAATTAATAGATTATAAACACCTAGATAAACTTAGAGAGAGAAAAAATATAGTTATAAGATCAGGTTTTCTTTGAGCCTTTTATCTCTGAAGCTATGCATTCAAACCCAGACTGCCGATACAAGCTTCAAACCTCACTGGTTATACAAGGGCCAAATACAACACAGTAAGACTGCAAAATACTCTGCGGTACCAGGAGAGGAATGAGCCACTAAGCCTTGGCTAAAAGACACCACCAAGCTCTTTGCTCTTGCAGGAGTCTCTATCACTAGTGAACTCTAAGTACACACAGTGGTGTGAATAAAGAAATCTCTGCCACGGCAGCGATACTGTACATAGGTAAAGGGTTATTAGAAACAGATGAAAATTTCAGTTCTCAGTTTATTTTGATCTAATTAGGTGCTTGCTTCTCAAGATAATGTCCAATTATTTAAATTACTCTGCCAGCCACATCACATCATTATTATCTGGAAACATAAATACCAGGCACTGTAAGGGGGGAGGGCTAACTAGGTAGAATGAGAGAATATAAAAAGCAGATTTGCTTAAAGCACAGCTTCGCTGCAGGAGCTACGCCGCATTCTCCACTTGTGGGTTTGCACCAGAGATGCTCATTTAGGAGCCCACATCCTACCCAGCTCAGCCCCGTAGAGTGCATCGTGTGGCTCTCCCACCTCGGTTAAACGTGTGCGGTTTTAAACCCCACAAATCCGAGCAGGGGCTTCGTACTGCTGGTATCCACTCTCCATCCTACTCCTCCTCGCTCCCCGTCACCTCTGCCTTCAGCTTCCTTCGTCCCTCACATATACTTGGTGGAGAGGCATGAAAGGCAAACACGAAAAGGACATGCAGGGTGGAAATAAAAGCCATGTTCAGACAGCAACTCAGAACTGAGTGTGTAAGCAACAGCATGTGGACGGAGAGCCTGAGAACTTGCCATCAAAATTCAACAGCTCCAAGTGCAAGGGCAGCCTTGTTCTTAGCAAAGTGACAACAAGGATGACAAAAATGTTGTGTTACTTGCTCGTTATTTAAAATTACTTACTGTTTGTTAAAAGGCTCGATGAAATTTTGAAAGGTTGCATTAAAAATGTAATGGACATCAGGTATTTACCACGGCAGAGCATTAATTTCCCATCATCAGAAATACTGACCAGGCTTGGTGCAGGCATTCTGAAGTGAAGGTTTATCCTCTGACAACACTAAAAAGCTCTTGAAATTTTTTATCTTTTCTTCTCTCTTGCTAAAGAAAAATAATTCTGTAACTGAGGAGGCCTCTAAATGGTCTCTCTACCGTTGCCATGCATGTGCCGTGCCCGTGTGTTGCCATTTGTGGTTGCTCACTGAAGTACAACCGTTTAACGCAGTAGTAACCTGGCCAGCTCAGCAAGAGCACTGCCAAATTTTCTCTCCTGTTGGCCAGCTGACAAGGTTAATGTGTCTCTTCCAAGAAAATGAATTAAATCTAACCCCCGTACCTCCCAAACTCCTGGAGAGTCCCAGAATGCGTCATTAGCTTCATGGTCCAGCATGCAAGAAGCACGCATCACCTAATGACCAGCGCTTGGCAGCCGGTTGCGCCGGGGCTTGCCGTTTAAACAAACCCTTTTGGGACGATCCCACTAAACCGCATCGCTTTGGATACAGTCGGCGATGCAATGTTGGGATGGGTAAAAGAGAAACATTGGTGGGGGGCGGAGGGCGGGAGACGGGATTGAAATGTTGGGAAAGATCCGTGATGTTTTTAATTGCAACTAGCAAAGGGGGGAGAAGAAGGGAAGGCGAGAAGAAAGGGCTAGCAGCAAGGAATTTCCAAAGTGTCTTCCTGCCCCAAGCAAAGCAGGAACTGGGAGGAGAGGCATGGAAGAGGAGCTGGGAACAATATGCTGAGAAAACACAGGGGCTTCCTCTCTCTGCAGGAGAAGACCCCGCTCTATTGCGAAGTAAGTGCTTAGCAGTTGACTGCTTCCTAGCATGCATGCCTTCTCTCCCCGGCTGCGTTGCTAAGGGGGAAGGCGCACAAGCCCACCGGGGATATATAGGTCCCTGGCAAACAAGAGGGCTCCAGACAGCAAACAAAGACCGATGGGTATTTATTCCTTAATTACGAAAAGCTTTTAAGAAACAGGCCACTGTAAATCCCGCCTGCCGAGGAAAAAGAGGCAAAGGACCAAGATTTATGTGCGCTGGGGCAAAGAGGAAATAAATATCTCTCTGGCTCCTGATCAATATTATGAGTGTTTTGCCAACCTACAGGGTGTTTTATGAGCTGTAAGGACAGAAAAGGATCATTAATAATTAAATAAAGTCAACCTATTAAGCTTATTACTTCTTACAAGTTAAACATCCCTGACGGACGAAGAGCAGCCCTATAGGAAAGCTGCAGACAAGCCAACCCCTGTCTTGTCTTGGACTCCGGACCAGGGCTCTCCAGGCCAGCAGCATACTAACCCAGCTTGGAAATGATTTAATTACTGCCTCTGCCAGGGAAGTTATCTGGCTGCGGACGGCGTTCAACCCACGGTCAAACCTGCAAAGTTTTGTCCGCCAGCGAGGAGACACAGAGAGAGACAATTCAGTGCCGTAAAAATATTCCAAACTGAAGTTACTTCTACGATGGCAGGAGACCTATTCAAGCAGCCAAAACAAAACACTGCCCCAAAAGACACAGATAAAGGTGGTTTCCCATCAGAAGCATGGCCATAGCCCCTCGCACTGCCAGGGAGCTGTTTTCTGAAGGCCACAGGTCAGGATCTTCTCCACCATTAGCTCTACTACCACATTTTCCAGTTTTCCTTTTATAGCTGTGTGTTTAAGGAAAAGAAAGCCCTACTGTGCATGACAGACAGAGATCGCTCATACGTGCAAAGTTGAACGTGCTTCTCAAATTAATCATGTCTTGCATGACACTTACCGGTATAATTGTAATTTGGATTCAGCGGAGCTTCTCCACTTTCTTTGCCCTCTCTTCTGACGGCATCTCCCTACGCAGGGCTCCAAAATAGCTGTTATTTCTGCACTTCTAGGTTAGCCTTCCAGTGATGCCACAGAGTAACCAGCAGTTCTCCCTTAGGTGTTAAGACACCTACAGGATTTATTACTGCACAACATTAATTACCAGCCTGGCCGAGACATCAAGGTTTACTGACTTCAGGCTTGTTAGATAAATATCCTGCAATTGTGGGCTCTGATATATCACATAAAATTGCCGCAAACTTATGTTTTCATTGCACAACACTCAACCTAATAATTTTTAAGGTATACTCGATAACATATATCACATCTGAGGCTTACTCCGTACAAAGTTAAGCAAAAGCTGTGTGACATACAACAGTAGGGAATACCGCAGATGCTAAGAAAAGGCTTATTAAGATGAGAATAAAGATTGTAAGCATGACAACTGTAAGCCCTGCAAGCTGGTTAAGTCTTTTCTCAATACAAATCCAAGCCTTTTTTGTTCCATGCAACTATGCGAAATGAAAACAGACCCTAGAGATTTAACAAAAAGCTTGAAGAATGTCACAAATTGTACTTTTCCACTAACCCCAAAAGCCCCAAAATTTTTTTAGAGTACTGCCAGCAACATTTAGGAGGAAAAAAACCTGACAATGGAGAACTCTAAGGATTTTTAAAGACTTAGCTTGGTGAAAACAATTTAAAAGGCCCTGTGAACAGTGGAGGAAGGTGGGTTTCTGCTGAGATGTGCAGGGAGAGGCCTTATGAGAATCTGGAATACAAGAGCCTTCCACCCATCCTCTGCTGACCAACAGAAAAACTACTGAGTTCATGATCTGCTTCCTTTTACCTAGATATTGATATGCAAGCGTATAAACATCCATGGAAAATTTAAACCGAAGCGTATCACTGTGCTGGCTACCAGAAAAAAAAAAAAGGCTAATAAGTGAGTTATTAGTGTCTGGTTCTAGATACACACATGGGCTGCTTCCATTTCCTGGGTGGTCAACCTCAACACTTGGGCACACTAAAAATATCACCTAAAAAACCCCCAAAAGCCAAAAGCTGCTCTACAACTGTTGCATGGAAATGCAAAACCCAAGGAGTGTATTTGCTTCGTGCTTGTTTGCAGTATATATATGTACCCAGAAAACAGTAATTGCAAACATGTATCTAATGCGTTTCATTATTCATGTGTAACCATACTTAACCTGATGCCTTAAGTGTATAAATCAAATTGCATTGTGCCAGTACCTAACGCAGACCGGAAATTTCAATTTAGAATTTGATATACAGTCGCTCAGGTTAGAAGATTCCATTAATGTGCAATTTGTTAATGCTAATTTTCTCCTATAAGAAAGCTATACTTAATGCAGTGTTATTTTAAATATAGCTCAAGAAATCATTACGTACTTTTCCCCCCCACCTTTTTTAGGAAAAAACTGAAAATTCTATTTGAAATCAATTTTCACACAAAAGGTGGAAGTAGTTTTGAACAGATAATGGAACTAAAATTTAACTACTAGGAAAGGTATCGTGGAAATGAAGGTAGTCTGTTATCTAAGTTATTTATGTCTAAAAATCTGGCTATTTTCACCCCAAACCAGGCTTCTGCTTTCATATTCCTATTAGAGGAAGCTCTTGTACAGTATTCAAAGGTGTGTGGGGGGGGAAGTGACATACAAATATTTCAATGCATAAATCTCAATAATCTGTGCCAGGTGAGAGACGGAGCGAGGTAGCCAAGTGAGGTTCCCACAGACCCTGAGTAATGTGGCATGTAACAGGGACGTACATCAGCGCCGTGCTTCCCAGTGGCTCCTCCCGTGATGCGACTATCACAGCGCATTAAGGATACCATAACAGTCGCTGATGTGATCTGCTTTGGAACGTATCACATCATAAACAGATGAGAGAAGAGAAATGGAGCTTTTCCTCCGCTCGTAATGCTGTAAAGTGGAGAAGTAGCATAACTATGAGTGCACCAATACCTTATAAATAATAAGGGTTGGGGGGGGGGAACCCTCCAAGGTCTACCCAAAGGGCTGACAAACTTGCAGCGTAGATATTAAAGAGATCTCAAATGAGAGCTTGCTTAGCACACAAAGGTGGCTTCAATGATCCAAAATGGAAAAAATACGTTGTGGGCTGCAGAAGGTGTATGCAATCTTTACCCACGGATCAGGAACTGGAAATAGGACATTCTAGTTGCAATACTTCACAAAGACCTTTAAGGTTCTTGACAATTTTGATCCTTTGTTACCAATAGTTCCTATAGTTTGGCTTACAAGGAACAACAAAAGCTCTTTCAGTGGGCTTTAATATTATCTTAATTCCAGCAGAAGCAGTAAGATGATAGTCTTTGGAGAATTTGGAAAAAACTCCCAAACATTACACTGAATTTATATAAGACATAAACCAGAAAAATACAAGTAATAAACATCGTATCTGAGCATAGACTGTGAAGAAAAACACATTTGGAGCCACGGGCAAATAAAAACAAGTGCTTGCTCTGCGCGAGTCAGTAGTGTACAGCGGGCATGTTTGCCGCTGAAGGTTCAGAGGGCTGGCGAGTACCCGGACCATCCCCGTGGGCAGCACTTCTGTGCCCCATGTTCTTCAGATGCTACAGGGACCCCTCCGCTGTCCAACTCTTCCCTAGTGAGTTGGAGTTGTCCCCTCACCTTCCAACGTCCCCTCATCGGCAATTCCAATATACCCCACACCCTCCTCTTCCTCTCCGACACATCTTCCCTTCTGCACCAACATACCTCTGTCTGTTCCACTACGCCACCTCTAACGGTTACTTCTTCAGCTGCTTCGGCCACCTCTTACATCTCACCGATGCCAAGGGCTCTACAGAAATTGCTAATGTCATCAGACTCTTCCATCAGTCACATTTTTTTAATGACTATTTTTATATAATAAAAACGATGCCTGTCTTGGCAAGTTAGACCCCCTGAGGTATCCCCTCCGTTCAGCAACCTCAGTTTTAGTGGGCTGCAGATGTCTGAGCCTTTCTAAAACCACAAACAATTATTAGTTTAAAAAAGGGTGTTGGTAGATCAGCTCACATTTCTGAAAAAAGCAGAGATGAAGAATTAACTTCAGTAACTAAGACTAAAAAAGGAAAAAGGCATGAGAAATCCTCAGCAGTTAACATCCACAGAAATCCAT
The DNA here is from genome assembly GCA_013400875.1 of Anhinga rufa. Lineage (NCBI taxonomy): Eukaryota > Metazoa > Chordata > Aves > Suliformes > Anhingidae > Anhinga > Anhinga rufa. The sequence goes on from VZTV01008147.1 coordinate 6,356, forward strand.
GAGGTCTCCTCTGTACCCAAGAAACGAAACCTCAGTGTTGGTTTTTTGCGTATTTTCAACAATGGGACATGCAACACCGGGGTTGCCCAAACGTGCCCCAAAAGGCAAGATAAGAAATGGACTCGGCTTTCAAAAGACACTCAAGTGCTCAAGTACTGCTGAGGCATTTCTAATTGCGCACCTCTGCCTATTAATCACTTGCAAACCTTTAGGCTTTTATGATTTACAAGCCATACGGTTGGTGCTTAACAGTGGGAAACCCGCATAAAAACTGACAGCAAAGAAAATCCGCACCGGAGACGCCTGCCAAAAGTGACAGCAAGTTCCACTTCGAGAGCACCTCCGGAGAGAGGTGTGCAGGGATTTAAAAGCCTGGTGCCAGAATTAAAGCCAGAATTAAAGAATTAAAGCCTCCTGCCCAAGCACGCTCAGTGCGCAAGTGCCCTCTCTCTTTCAGCTACTTCCCTGCAAATCCCTCTTCAGGACACATTTGGAAATTATTTTAAAAAGATAAAATATCCCTAATCTGTTACCAATTAGAAGAAACATGTGAATATTATTTTCTAATTTGTGACTCAATCTTAAAAGAAAAGTCACTGAAATAATTACATCAGCTCCTGAATATTTCTATTGTGCTCCTGAAAAAAAAAAGAAATCGTGGGTATGTCCTCTTCTGCCCGATATGCCCCAGGGCTGAATGTATCAATAAGGACATCAAAGCCCTGGACGTGAACTGCCAAAAAAATTGTAATTTCTGGTTTGTGGCAGCTGCAGCCCAAGGGCTGCCAAACTGATTAGTTACCTCCTAATGGTCTTTGTGCAACTTGGGGTTGTGGCAAGGAGGTGGGAAGGAGGAACAAGCCAAGGAGTTGAATAGTAAACATGCGGTGCTCAAGTTGTCCACTGCCGAAGCGACCGATTTCTAGCCGGCCACTGATGTACAAGCTCTAAGCCAGGATTTATAAGAGCGGCGATGCAAGCTTCTTTTTAAAACCTGGACGCGGTGTGACTTGAGTGACTAACTCCTGAAAATTGGTAATTTCCTGGTGGTTAGCAGGAGAAGGTCCGCCAATGGGAAAGCAGAAGCTGCTAATAAATTTATAGTGCGTTATATGCCAATTAGACCCCTTCAGCCCTTCAAGAGGCAGCGCCACCAATCAGGTTATCATTCCACAAATGTACTCTTTAGAGCTGATCTCATCACAAATCAACCCTGCATTTAAAGTGCAATTCTCATTAGTATTACCCAGGAACGCACTTGTGAAACAATGCAAGCGGGTATTTTTCTTCTCCCCTCTACGTGCCCTTCCCCAATGCCTTGTGCAGAGCTATTTACTTCTTGTACACAGTCACGTCTGAACTTCCAAATGGTAAATAATCATTTTGAATACCACATTAATTCTGCATTGAACCAGATTTATTACACACGTCATACTTGGGAGTTTCACCGTCATTCACAAGCCATCCGTGAATCTCTTGGTTAAATTACATCCTTGTATCTGACCATGCACCATGCAATATTCTATCAATACCGTGACTCAGAGCAGATCCCTCAGCTTCCCACCCCGTGACATCCACAAGTGCCAAGACACCCAATGCTGCTTCTTTAGGCATTCAGAAAAAGGGAAAAAAAAAAGAAGCGGAGAGAAATAAATAGTCCGTATGGTTTAGCATCTTCAGCACACGTACAGATTTACATTAAACTTCTGGTCACAGCTTAAACTACATGTAGGTGCTTATACTCTATGCAAGCAACACTGTGCTTTGGATGTTTTGCAAAGCAAGTTTGCTTTCATTTTCTGCTGAACAAGGCCAGAAACAGACTTTTGAGCTTTGCAGCCTATGGCAGTACAAAGAAGCCTCCCGGTCAGGGACACAAGGCAACCTGAGTCACTAGTAATGCATTTGCCTTTTCTTTTCCTTCTCAAACTAGGTTCGGACCTTGGAGAAGTGCACCCAGAAACCTGACCCAACCCTAGGTGGCCTCCGCGTATTTCAATTCAAAATTACTTCAAATTTGTTCTGATTGAGCTAAATGCGCTGTGATTTGCTCTCATCAGCTGCCACAGCACGAGCACAAATAGCAGACAAACGTCCTATGACTGTAGTTGTTTTGGCTCTGAGGACTACGATACGTGCTTGTGAGGGCTCAGGAAAAGGGTCGCAGGATCTTCTGAGCTTGTGACAAGAACAACAAACCACCACAGTCTTTCACGGCGCTTTGTCCTCCTCCTCCTCCTCCTCCAAAAGCATCAGGACATGGTAGCCAGTGCTGGAAGCTCACCTCGCTGCACCTCCTCGACAGACGTAACAGCCACGTTACGTGGACGTATGGAACAGGAACTCTCCAAAGCAAGAATTACCAAAGCAACCTTCATTTCCTTGCTCTCTCTCATGTGGAGCCAGGTAAGCTCATTGGTAGTGGCTGTAGGACCAAATTTTACTTGCCAAACACCCCCTGCCCCCACTCATTTTAAATTTTGTGAAGGCTTTTCACAAAAAAAAAAACCCTTAAGAAGAGCAGCGCACGATGCCCCAGCCTTGGGCTGTCACCTGCATCTTATTTCTACTTAACCTCTTAAATAACATTGGAATTCACTTTGTCCCCTGATGGGCACCGTAATGAGAACCACCTGTCAATCACGGCTCCATTAGCCTGGACAGACTTTCACTTCCTGAAACAATTTATTGGATTCCCAGAAGCGAATGGACCTTCTTCCTTTTGAGCCGGGTTTTTTGGGGGGAGCTATTCAGCGGGAGCGGGTCTCCCTTCTGTTCCTGCTGAGCGGTCATTGTTTTCCCCCGTTTGCTCATGAAAACGGTTTCCTGAGTTGACCCACCTCTTCGTGTCCCGGGCAGGCCGAGTGTTTGCCAAAAACTTCTTTCGACTGCTCAGTTCACCGGCGCTATACAAAACCCACCAGCTGTTTCCAGCCACTGGGGCAAGGGAAAAAGCCAATCGTACTGTTAACCCCTTCCCAACAAACACCCTCCGCAGAAGGAGGTCTGCTTGGGTTGGGTGGTTGGTTGCATGGAGGGAGCTAGAGGGGCGCGAGCCTGTCATCCTTAGGGCAGATGAGCACGACTCTGAGGTAGTTCCTTCTTGCTTAGGAAAGAGAGATCTGCTCTCATTTAGTGTGAAAACTAAATATAATTTTGTTTTCCTCTTCCTTTCTCTTGGTTACACTCAAATTGCAGCTCAAAGAAAAATCTCACTAATAGAGGCTAAAACCACTTTCGCTGAAACATTAAAGGAGTATTTTCATTTCCCTGAATGTGCGCAGTCCTTATGAGGTTCATTTGCAATGTGCCTATCTGTTTTGATGAGATAATAAAATGTATTTTATTTAAAAATATTTCCATTTCCCCCCAAAGGAATTTAAATGGTCAGTTAATCTTTCTGCTTCAGAACAACCCACTGAGTAAATAAAAGAGGGCTCAAGATTATATAAACCAATATTTTTTTCATTCTAACACTGGTCTCGAAGACTAAAATACAACTGTACCTGAGCATCGGCTGTATGCCCTTTTAGTATAAATCAGTTTAAACTTTTAGCCTGGGAAAGAAAAAAATGGGAAACAAGATGATAGTTATCTCTAGCCTTCTGTGATTCTCAAGTCAATAGTAAATGGGGGGACTCGTTAGTGCCATAGTGATCCAATCAGGATGAAATTATGCAGTCATGTAAGAAAGAATATCTATTAGGCTAATTTAATCAACGAATACTTTACAGATGAATTAGAATGCAGAATCCAATTATTTCAAACATTTGGACTGTCAGCCGCTGTGTTTTTGAAGCGGTGGAAGGGTAGAAAAGGAAGGTTTAAGGATCCTTTTAAGACGAGGGTGGCTGGGCTGTATTTATAGCAGAAGAGCTTATAACAGCAGAAAACTGACAACTACAATCAGCACCTTCTGCAGCTCCGAGGGCTTGCGCCCAGGCGGCTCTAATCTAACCCCTCTCCGCAGCTCCTGGGGCACCTTCCTCTGGGATATTGGTATGGACAGCTTGATTTGCTATCTTCAGTGGCTGATAATTACTGTCTCAAGTCTTGATAATTTCCCCTTGCCAGTCACCCTTTTAAAAGAAGGCTTACAGTCTAATTACAGTAAGTCTTCTTTTATTTTGAAGAGAAGACGCGCCCCTGGATTGGCACAAAATACTCTGGCGTGGCAGAACTCCATCGGTTGCACGTAGTATTTATTCCCCTTGAAAAGAAAGAGCTTGGTTTACAATGCCAAGCGAAGGGAAATGGTATACATGTAATTCCTACTAGAAGGGAAATTAGTTTAAAACGCACCTTGACTCAAATAGGAGAGGACAGAAGATCTGAGGGCTGTGAGTACACACAAACCGTATCCTGGATCCAGCGCAACTCAATATCTACTTTGCTGATGCTTTGCCAAATCACAAGAAGATCAACACTGCTCACCAAAAGACCATCATTCCTCCACCAAGGAGGCTTTTGGGTTGGGTCCTTTCCACGGAAAAAAGGCACAAGAAATCCCACATCCACAGCCTCTCCGTGGAGAATTTTCTCCCGAAACCAGTGGAATTGGCATTTCACAGAGGAATTCAGCAGCCACCCTCTGGCTGAGGAGCGTCTGTGAGAAGTCTCATCACATTTCATAGTTGAAGGTGGGCTCAAGTCCCCCAGCACTTCTCAAGAACTAGTGAAACATCTTACACGCACATTTACGCCGGCCAGTCTCATCATATGGGGCCTGCCCATTGCATTTGCTGCCAGAGCAGTTATCTCAAGAACTGAAGATGGCAAAGGAGTATCTTCAGTTGAGGTCTACAGGATAAAAATGGCTCCCCCCAACACATCATTAATAGACAAGCTACTCCTGAAAGCTATTACTAGCTCGTACAGAAGAAAACAAGGCTACAAGAAAGCGATGAAGTCTTTATCTCCTGGACTACCACAAAGAACCAAATGAGCTTCATACTGTAGCTTAAGCTAAAAAAAACCCACCAAAACCCAAGAACAAAACCCAAACCAAAAACCCAAAAAACCAACCAAACAACAACAAAACCCACAATCCCCCACCCCCCCAACCAACTCATGCCATTCCATTAGCTTATATATTTCTTTTGAATATGTCAGCCACATCATGAAGAACACAGAAAACCTTTTGCCTGTTGCAGAATGTAGATGCCCCATTGCTCTGTTAAGGTCTGCGCTGCAATTCCCAACATACCTGCGAACCAAACATTTTTCTGCCCTGTCATCTGGCGGTTAATGGACTCTCTCATTGACTGGCTCTTGCTTATTTAAACATTTAATGCTCTTCTGATGCCCAAATTATGCCTGTTTCATATGATGGATTAGCCTAGAATACAGCAGTGACAATTTTCTGCAATCTGTGGAATATCAAATTTTGATTACTTCAGGAGGAAAAAGTAAAGTTATAAGTAAACTGTTTTGATTGATAAGGAGCAGAGGAATACTTAATGCGGTGGTTCACTGGAAGCCTTGATGAATGCCTGGCAGGACTATGATGAGTCTCCACAGAAGACATGCAATAGCTCTGGGAAGATTTAAGATATTTATTGCTCAAATAAAACAAAACCAAGTGAGATGAGTAGGTGAAGTAGCACAGGGTGATTGCAATCTGCTGATCAAGACCAAGTGCAATTCTAATTTTTGCAGAGCAAAAACAAACTAATTTTCCAGCTTGCCTATAGCACACTGATGGTTATTTTAGGAATTTCAGATGCTGCCTTTCTTCAACAAGGAACTGAGGATCATTCCAGATTCAGGTCTTCATAGCAGGTTGTCTTCTAGTTAACTCTGGCAGTTGTTCTAATTTTGGGTGGTAAATTATTTATCAGTACCTTTTTAAGGTAAAGATATAAGATCCCCATGGGCCCTGCTCCATCCAGTGGCAGCATTCCCAGCTATGAGACTACTGACTTCAAGCTGAGAAAGGCTTTCCAAAACAAGCGCTCCTAGCATGGTGATCTGGCTGCTACCTGGTGAAGTCTGTACGCACTGATGTCTAGTAGAAGTACTAAATTTTACTCCAAAGCAAGGTGTAGAGCTTCTCTGAAGAGACAGGCTGCCTTCTTATCATTTACAAATCTCTCTTATTCAGGGCTTCCATGGCAATAACATGTCAACAATCTTCTTGTGATGGTAGAAGCAGATGTGACCCCTCTACTGTGAAACCGTTGCCGAACCACATCTTTGTGAAAATCCCGAAAGCTCTCCCTGACTGCGAGCAAGGAAGGGACTTTGTATTGAAAGCATCTTCCCAAAACAGTTCAGACTAAGGGAATCTTCTGAGAGATACAAGGAAGGAAAAAAGCCACCAGTGAAGAGTATGATGCATTTGAAGGAGGGTTGCATCAAAAGCACCTTCTCCTCCTTCAGAAAAGGGAGCTCACCTGAGCCCACAGTGCTGTTTTGCTATTAAAAAAGGAACAGTTACAGTTATGCGGTGAAGAGAACTGATTTTTTTCTTTTATTTTCGGTTTACTATTACTGGGTGGGGTTGATGGATGTTTTGGACAGGAGAGTCTGAAAGGAGGCTTTGTGACCCAAGATGATTAAAACAGTTGTCTTGAGCAGCGTTTGTCTATTCTGAAAAGAAGTGGGGGAGACTCCAACTAATCCATCAGCAATCTACCGCTGGCAGACAGATGCACTGATTAGAAATGACAGCTTTGCAACAGGTTCAAAATCAAAGTGCAGTAAAACTAGCTAGCTGTCGTATGTTGTTGAAAAAGCTGCCCAAGAGCTACCACTATACTGGCAATTTTCAGCTCTTCTAGCTTACCTACTTCAAGAACCAGTATGTGGTGTGATGGGAACACCGGTGGCGTTGCTGCCACTCCAAGGAGAATAAAGAAGGTCCTGGTAATAAAATAAAGGATCGTTACAACTGTATATGCAGGCTGAGAACACAGTGGCTTTGAAGGATGCTTTGATATTTCAGATGCAGAGTAGAACCCAACAGCAGGATCTGTTATAGCCAACTATCAAAACAGACCACGCAAGAGCAAAGACCCGTTGTCTTCCCTGCAAAACGCTTGGGCTTTCCAGGGCTGGGCCATCACATGTCCCAAATCACTTGCCTTTTGCTGATAATGTTCAGGATGAGATTCTTAAGCTGTAAGTAATCAACGCATTTTGTCTACTGCAAAAGGTTCTTCCACCCTCAAAAAAATAATAATTCCTGATTATTCTGAGATCCAAACAACGTGACAGACCTAGCTGGTTATTTTGTATGGCTTTTATAGCGGAACAAGAAAAGTTCCTATTATTGATGTGACCTGGCAATTAAAACGCATGTTTTGATTTCTTGTCTGTGTTAGGAAATTTTGTATTTTCCATCTGACAAAAGCGAGGCAGCTCCCACAAACAGTCAGAAGGAGGTCTATCATGTTTCTGAGCATTTTTTTTTTTTTTTAGCTCCTGGATCAGACCAGAAAGGATGGACCACTGAGAACTGCAGGGTCAGACCCTAAATTGCATCTCAGTGGGGAACTGGTCCCAGTCCCGCCTCGCCAAACCATGCCCGGTCAGCCGAGTGCTGGCAGTCCCCAGCAGTCCCGCTGTTTGCTTGCTGTCCATCTTTTGGGAATATGATAACCGGGCAGCCACCTCGAATCCTGCCTGGATGCTTCGAAAAAAGCTACTGCTCCCTTAGAGATCAAGTGGGCAGCAGCCCCTTAACAGGAACTGGTCTATGAGCTACCACCACATGTCTAATTAATGACCCTGCCGGTCGCAGCTGGAAGAGCTGAGCTGGGGGTGATTAATTAAATTAGCTGGCAGAGGAAATTACAGTGGAAAAGCCAAAGTTTGATTGCTCCATAATTAACCGCAGTGCAAATAATATCTGCATCTATAACTTCCAGCGATGAGATCAGAAGCCAATTGAATTTGGCACTGATTGAAGCTGTAAATATCCTGTGGTGAAAAATGATAGGTTTGTTCTGAAGGGAAAACTTACAGAAATGGACATCCAGCGGATGCAAGAGGGGAGCAGGGGACACAGGAGGAAAGAGCACTGGAATTAGATCTTGATTTCAGCTGATTTCTGTAGTCTTCTGGAGCGATGGAGGACTCGACATGAAACAGGAAGAAATATCTTAAAAATCTGCTATAGCTGCTGAACGCTGCAAGACTCCTTATCAGAGATTCAGCAACGCTAGAAAGTAAAGGCCACACAGATCATTCAGTCCCTTGCCTTGCTCCCCATCGTGTGTTTACTAGCAGTGGGATTCATTGCTTTCGCTGGAAGACGACTGCTCAGCTTAAGGTAACCAGTCCAAACACTTCTTCTCAATTTCATCCCCTACTCCTAGGAGCCCTTGAACGACAAGAACCCATTTTCCAAGTAGCTTATCACCTCCAAATGCCTGCAAATGCCTCCACCCCCACAATTATTATAATTTCATTAACCCCCTTAAGCATCTCCTCCTGAAGATACTCACAGAAGACTTGAAATCCTTCTTATCGCTCTTCTCCAAAATTCCCTTTCTATTTCGAGAAGTTATGGTCACGACATGTACCCACCTTGATCCCCGTGTCAAGCTGAATTACTGTCTCAGCGCGCTTTCACTGCTGATGTAGGTCTGGCTTAAAGGAAGCTCAGATTTTTAACCGAGGCCTGAGATGCACACCCCCTTGCTGCCCCATGAGCCAAGTTTTATTAACATCCTTTGCTAACTGCTACCCAGTGTACTCTTGGATAAAAACTGCATATTCCAGAGAATATTTGGGTTTTTTTTGAAAGCAGTGAAACTAGTTTTCCTGCTGGTTGAACTAATAGCAAAGGGGCATTATATACATATATAGCATAGTATTTAATGTTTTATGTATTTTATATAGTATTTTGCTCCGCTTGATAAATACATGTTTGGTAAATACACATTTGGTAAACACACACACCTCAGACAAAACTGTACTTCTCAAGATTCCATTAAAAACTCAGAATCAAATACTCTGAGGCCAGCGAGAATTGGACGTTAGCAAAAGGCCTCCAAATAATTCTGCAAACCCTGAGGAAACCTGGAATCGAGCACTTCAAATGAAAGCTGACTGCTGGGTTTGGGCCAGGCGGCGTAACTCCATCTACTGCCTTTCTGTGGAAAACTCAGGCTCTGCCTACACCGGCAAATCCAGAGGTGTAATAGGAACAGACGTATAGGTTGGAGCAGCTGGTGCCAAGGACCCTATCCAGGGCATTACCTTTAATTGATCGAGCCTCATCCTTTGAATCAAATATTCCCAACTGTACAAGAGGTTCAAAGCACCACGTGTTGGACCCTTATGTTCAAAGTAGGGTCTGGAGCACATCGGGCGCATGTGGAGCTTCCAGTTGGGTTCTCCAAAGAGAATCTCATTTGTGTGCACCAAGACCATCCTGTGAACCAAACTAGCGCCTGCTCCTGCTCCAGTCCAAGCAGATTTCGGCACCTACTTCGCAATCCAACCCTCCTCACCAAGTCTGCTGCCTTGCACTGAGTGGCATAAATGGGCCCCGTGCAAAAGCGTATTACAATTCCTCTATTTGCATGAAAACAAAAGCACAATATTGATTGTAAACACAGGAGTCCTGCTCTGCTTTGTCATTTCTCTTTGATCTGAGAGAGCTCAGACTGATCATAAAAAGTCTGAGAAGACCTCTCAAAGTACATTAATAAACAGCACAGTTATTGATTGCTGTCAAAGAAAATAGGCACATTCAAATTTACAAGCTACCCTGCCCACATACATACTGATAAGCTGTCCATTAAATACCGCTTGACAAATTATTCTCGTGATTAACTTAAGACTCAGCCAGTTTCCCCACAGAGGAGCCGGGCGCTGCATCCCACTCCCCTCCTCAGAAACACATAGTCTTGTTCTTGCTTGGCGAGCTGGAGCTCGGGTGCATCATACATCTTGCTGTAATACAAGAAGCTCCGTCTGTTAGCCCAAGTTATCTGTCTCTAATCTGAGGAATAATAAAACCAGCTTCTTTTTTTATTACTTTATTACCCTTGGGCTGTCAATACTATTTTTTGCTTTGTCCTGTAGACTGGGTTGATTCCTGTACGTCCTGCTAGGCACTGAGATGGTCTGCCACATCTCGACTGTTAAAAATACAAACCAAACCTCCCTCCCCAAGGATGTCACATCGCCTCAATACAGTATCACGTTTGTTGTTGGTCATTTTTTGAAGGGTGTTTTCCTTGTACTACTGAAACATCCTTTCTGAAGCTTGCAGCAGCATTTACACCGTGACACCTCATGTTCTCCTCTCATTCCACATTTTAACATGTCCATTGGTATCCAACGAGCTGTTTGGCCCCACCAAAAGGCAAATGTGACAACAAACACCAGCTAAAACATCGGATTTGGACATATATTAATTTCACAAGTCCCAAAACTTTATCAGAAGAGTCACTTTCTGGACACTCTTTTCTCTCATTTCTTTTCGAGCGTCCCATCTGCACCTTCTGCACATTGGTAAGTCTAGTCTGGTTCTTCACGCCTCCCCTCCAAACACCTCCAGACCCCTTGTAAATGTGAAACCACACCACGTCCACATGAAGAAAATTCAAAATCTTGGTGACTCATTTGTAACAGAACTGTCATCAGTCATACAAAACAGATACCTTGCATTTTGAAGGCACCGTATGCAGCTGACCTTTCTAGCCTCCAAGTATGTTTCATGGAGGCACCAGCAAACCTGTGTGCCAGCTATGCGCTGCCGTATCGGTCCCGGGGCTGATCTGTGTGGTGTGCCACAGGCAAGGGGCTTCACAAAGACTGAGTTTTGAAAGGACATGAATTAGAGAGAAATTCCACAACGTAATTAAGAAATGTTCCCCTTCCCCAATTTTAAATTCTCCGTTGGCTTTAATTAACTTGCCCTAGAGCAATAAGCCAAGCAACTCTTAAAAGTATAAAGCAAGTCGTCTCTGCACAGCGCCTACCCTGCTCATATTTGAAGCTATGGGATATTCTCTTTTTCCCTCTCTTTTTTTTTTTTTAATTAACATGGTTCTTTAACACGTAAACTCAGCAATATTTTACAGTCTGGCTCCATGGAGAAAAACCTATATCTGTCTGCAAAATGCTAGTGCCAGTGGATTTCTATTTAAATATGAAAGCGAACAAGAAAAGATCCAACCAAATTATAATTGAACATAAGACTTACTTTACAGGAAGGAATGGCTATTATTTCCAGAAGCGACCTCATAAGCCGAATGATTTCTCTGGGTGTCTAAAAGGGGCCCAATCCTTAGCTAGAACATGGACAGCTCTTCTGGCCACCACAGCCCATTGGCATGTTGCAGATCACGGTCCACATCTCTCCAGTCAGGAAACCTGTCCTCTTTTATAGATCGCAGTAGAGATTACTGGCCAGCCCTATTGAAGGCAGCAGTGCTCAACCTTTCTAGGCTCACAAATACCTGATGATTTGAAGAGCAAGGAAAGGCTGTGTGCAATAAACCCGTGCTGTGCAGTGTCACCCCATGCACAGGCAGAGGGTTGGACATTGCCCAGGGACCACGTATGCGGCTCACTTGCAGTGTGCACACAGCGCGGGCACACCAGTAAATCCCTGTCCTCCCCGAAGGGGTGCCAGCCCAAAGCAGGCGCTGACCTATACCAAAACTCCCCCAGTGGTGACGGTGCCCGCAGCAGCCAGCGGAAACCACAGCTGGGTGCGCCTATACTAACCGAACCTGCAGTTCTGCCTACTCCTCAAAACTGCAACTGCAATAATATTTTAACTCCATTAAAACTTCTATTCCTCATTGACTGGAAGTCTGAACAAGCAACTTTAATTTCCGTAGTGGCTTTTTCCCCCTTCTTTTTTTGCCTTAATACAACAGGTCAAGCCAAGCAATCTCGGGTATCTCTTTATGACTGGTCTGAGCTGTGGGAGTTGCACACGTGGCCAAAGCAGATCTGGTCTGGAAAGGCTCAGAGAGGAGCACACACATGTAATTAGCAAAGGATTAGAAGCTGCGAAGTTTTGCTTCTTGAGATGAAAAAGGAAAAAAGTCAACTTCTGGATATTATCTCAAGTTGAAGGCTGAAGATATCCTTCAATTTTAGTATACAGCGACATAATCCTGTCCTTTCCACTTGCAGAGGAGTCTTAAAAGTGTTAATTAAGGTTGTGATTTAATTGTGCGTACACCTCGGTTTTCCAAATCTGGCTGGTGCGGTAGAGAAGTGAAAGTACAACAAAAACATCACTTAGAAATTCTGACCTGGTTGAAACCTGGAAAATTTAAATCTTTTGGGGAAAAAGAAAAGTTAGCTAGGAGATTTCTAGGCCATGACATAATCATCTCTTCAGCATGAAGACTTTTTGAAGCATATCCCATCTGTACCTTTTGAGGTTACCAATTATTAAGAGATGGCTTCTTCTCACTACTGTACGTCTCTGCAGACTCGCACAAAAAATGCTTCAGCGACAGGACTCTGCACTCTCTGCACAATCTAGTTAATAGGCACAGTACGGCATTTCATTTCACTCTAATTCCTACCCGCTAAAGGCTCCGATTCGTTACCTGTGTTCACCTCAACACACTTTAGCCTGCTATTTAATTATTTCAGAGCTGGAGTGATGGTGGTCTTGTTTCTTCCGGTCACTCTTCTCTTTCAGGGGTTTGCTGCTGGCTCCCCGACCAGCACCGGCACATCTAAAAATCCAGCAGTAAGCGCGTCGCCGCTGACGAACGGGTAATATTTGAGAGCCGTGGGGAAACTGCATTTGGGCTGATGTGTATATCAAGTTTCAGTCCAGTCAAAAGCCAGCACCATCTTTTCACTGCTGCCCTTTTCATTTAGTTATCTTACTGAAGTCTTATCTCCCCAGTCCCTTGCCATAGGCTACCAGCTTCCTGCAGAGCCAGAAACAAAGCTCAGTCTTAAACAAAGGAAAAAAAAGGAAAAAAATCACAAAAGAGAGAAAGTTGGTCACAGTTACTGTTATGGAGCCCTGCAGGTTCTGTAGCCACGACCAAAGCAAAGGCATGCTGCTGCTTCTGTGCCTAGTGTCACCGGCCAGCAAAGCCACCAGTAGCACGGCAAGGCACTGCCTTTTTTTAAAGTACTGTTAAGCATCGCCACCGCTGGTTTTAGGCATGCTCTCTTCTCCGCTGTACCACAGGCTCAAACAAATTGATCTGCCATCCAAACAACCTCCATAGGGCTGAAATGGTCAAAAACAATGCGGGAGGATGAAGGAATGTACCTAGTGACTGCCGCTGAAAGCCGGCTGTCCGTGCAACACAACCTTCTCATAAACATCCCATCTAAGTTAAGCCCAGAAACAGGTCGCATGAGGACCACCTTCCCCGGCTCCCAGCCTAACCAGCGACAGCCTGGCCTTGTATTTAACCACAACTGGTTTATATATCCCTTAACAGCAGAAAATGCATATAGACACTTTAAAAAATAATTTATGTAATAAAGTTTCAGCAGCACAAACCAGGAATAAACTGGCTTTAGAGTAACTGCCGTTATGCCACGTATATCAACCCATTTGAATTAGATGTTTAAACAACTTCATGTTTGGCAAGGCCTGACATCCAGAGAGACAGCCATGACCTTAGGGCGGGAGAAATGAAAAGAACAGGTTAAACACCAAGTACGCAGAAAAGCTTCAAATAATTCAAATAAAAGTGTTTTACATAAGCTCTCCTTCTGACAAAATAGGTATTTTTTTTTAATATGCCGGATATTTTCCTTCCCAGCTAGGCAGCTTTGCCGAGTTCCTCAGCAGCAGCAAGCCCTCGACTTACAGTACTTTCTGAAGCTGAACGCACCTCCTAGATGAGCCTTTGGATCTGAACCGAGAGACCTTGTAATAGCTGATGCTTGGCATTTGGCGTTTTTCCCTCAATTCTGTTTTTTTTTTTCTTCTTTTTTTATTATCACAAGTTTCAGCCTCACAAACACCTGAATTTCGATAGCAACACAAGTGTTAAACGCTTTTCCTTTTGGAAATAACTGATAAAATAGCTACTATTAAAGACTGTGAGGGCAAAGATCGCTTTGGTAAGGCTGCCCAATGTTTTATTCAGTACATTTTATTTTTCATTTGCTTTTAGCTTGCCATATTTAAGACGAAAGTCTCCATATTTATCCCTCAGGTGTTGTGGAGTAGCAGACGTACATGCACATCCCTCAGGTGTTGTGGAGTAGCAGACGTACATGCACACAATCACTGAGCAGTGTGGAACTTAATTTCAGTGTAAATGATAAAAAATGGGTTCAAGTAAGCCTAGCTAATGTAAATGTACTCCCCTGCAAATGTTCTGTTGCAAAGTTCAATAATTTCTGTGGTTTTGAACAAGGAGTTAGTTGCTCTTGGAGTCACAGAAGTATCTGTTGCCCTCCCAGTAAAAACCCATCTGATTCGATAGATGCTAACTCCTGAAAATAAGGAGCACGTGAGCTTAACCAAGTTTCTGGTGGTGGTGTTTTGTGTTTCTTTTAACACTCCTCTACACTACACTTGCCCCGTCTCCGAGTTCAGACTGCAAAGCTGCACTAGACTGTACTCCTAATTCGGGTATTTAATCTGCGACAGCTAAAATAAGCACCATAAATAACATCACACAATAACCTCCAGTCGACGCAGCCAATTCTAAGCTTGGCAAGGTAGCGATTCTTATTTTTAAAAAATATATCCAGAGAAAATGTACTCTAGAGACTACCTGTTACCTATTTCAAAACTATTCACCACCGGTCCGCGCTTTGATCCAAATAAGCGATAGCAGGGTGCTGTTTCACCTTATGCCTGACCTGCTCTAGCTGCAGGCTGCTGCTGGAAGGGCTGATCTGCCCCCTCGCCCCGGGCCATGAACTCCCACCGATACAGTGCTCACACAGGCTGCAGGGTGGAAGGGACTGGTTTATCGCACCAGAGGAAACATAATGCACCAAAACTATAGATTTTGATGGGATCCGTGAGCCAACTGGACTCACGCTTGCATGACTACGGGGGAAAGGACAGAAACATGCGGTTCTCGATGCAGGGAGGGAAAGATGGATGGCCTCTTTCAGCACATACTCTTTCATCACACTACCCAAGCCTGATGCTGCTTTCACAATAAAAGGCTTCCAGATCTCAAGACCCTAGAGAAAACTAACTTACCTGATCTTCTTTGCACTTCTGCAGAAGAGCTAACCATCATCCTGGTCTGGCTTCTGGACTGAAATACGGCATTTGCTTATGGACCTGTCCCTTTGCAAGCCTGCGACGACTTTGGGCTGCAGTTAGATGGATGGGAGGCTATAGTCACCGAGGGATGGGAAACGGCACTGCCATGTAAGTACTCTTGTCCATCTTTTCTAGTGGCTGAATTTGCTGTGGCATGCGATTGAGTCTCATTTCTACTTTCTCTCTAAATGCTTATAAAGGTATCAAGGAATTTTCTGCAGAAAGACTAACCCACAGTGCCTGGCATCTGACTCATTTTAAGTGGCCATTAGCTTGATGTAAGCCGTATTCCCCCTCAATTTATAAATACAATATCCAATTTTTTCTCATTTGAAATTAATCTCTTTGTTCTAATTAGCTCTTCCATTCCTCTACTGTAGTACCGCAGTTAAACATTGGCCCAAGCAGTTTCTAATAAACACAGCGATGGCTCTCTCTCTATTGTTAAGTTCTGTTTTGACCTTTTCAGGTAGCTTATGGCCAAACAGACGTGAAATCACAGTGAAGACACTTTGGTCTTCAAATCCAAGATGCTCTCTAGCAATGCTAGGTGTTTGGGAGAGAACTAACACAAACAATAAACAATCAGTCCATATCTAAACCGAAAATTAAGTTTGAAGCCAAGAGCCTACACTGCTTTGAGACCTTTAGAACAGGCACTCAACCAACAGACTGGTTCTTATTTGAGCAAATAAAACCCCCCGCTTTTTCTGACAGCTGATTATTGACTTATGAATACTGTTTTCCCAATATATCTCCCCACTGTCTCAATCATCACTGTTCCCACAATGGAAAGAAATCCTCCTTGCTTGAGTCCTGAACTCAAATCCTAGATTTCCCAAAGCGTAATGGTTCACCAACGTCCTTTTTAGGGAATTTCAGCTTAACTTAGTGCTTTTCAGCGTGGCAGCCAAATACACACAAAAATATTCCTTTTTTTTTTCTTTTTTTCATCAACACTGAAAACTACCTCCAAAAACAAGGGGTGACCGTTTTCCACAATTCCTGGGGATGACACATTATGGGGAAAAAAAAACACTGAATGTCACTGGACT
Source organism: Anhinga rufa (assembly GCA_013400875.1). Lineage (NCBI taxonomy): Eukaryota > Metazoa > Chordata > Aves > Suliformes > Anhingidae > Anhinga > Anhinga rufa. Next base: position 22,604 of record VZTV01008147.1, read on the forward strand.
TGTAAGAAAACGGTAAAACGCTGCTAAAATATGGACTGCTGCCTTCCTGTTCCTCTATGGTATGAAAGCAAAGCTACTTGTCTTCTCTTTCAAGGCCCCTTCAAGGCCCTTCTCTTCTTTTTATCTTTAATTCTGTACTCAAGGCTTGACCATTGCTTCTGGCCAACTACTCTGATCTTCATTTTTGTATTGTCACCACACCCATAAAATCTGTGTTTGAGGAAGGATCTTAGTGTCTTAGATAGGAGGTATCTTAGCTAGCAGGTATCGAAACAAGGCTGAAACACATTGCTCTCCCCTGTCCTCGCCAAAAACATTTTTCAAAGGACAAACAGCGATTTATGGATAGTCTAACACATGAGAGACCTCAGAGAAAGTGAGAAAAAGGCAAAAGCAATGAGGATTTCTTTGGCTTTTCTCTCCAAAAACTCTAGATTACACCAGCAATACTTGGGCAAACTGTCTAGAAGGTAGCTGGTAAGCAACATGAAAAGGACATAGTATAAACCCAGCGTAACTGGAAATCTCTGCTGACCGTGGGCCATAGGGTTCCATAACATACTACCTCACAGCGGCCACACAGCATGTAGGTGTTCCATGCGAGGTATGAATACAGAGCGCGATGCGTCAGGTCCATGTACATACACAAATGAAATATTCAGAGAATTCAGTAACAATGGTACCTATGCTATTTAGATTAAAAAAATATATATAAAATAGTATTGTGGCTTTTACACCTCTGCTTTAGAACAAATGCACTAATGCACTGCAGAGGGAGACAGAAATAACTTCTTTGCAGGTTTCTCTTTCACAGGCAATGAGGAGAATCACGATTTTAAGAATAATTGCAAACTGGGCTTCTGTTTACAAAGTGTTTGAGTTTGTATCAGAGTTGCACATAAGAAACATGCGATCGAATCAGGGAGCATTTTATCTAAAGTGCTCATTAACTTGGACAACCGGGGGTCGAGGGGTTTGTTTAGTTGTTATTGTGTTTTTGTTTTTAATCATCCAGGCATCTCCCACGCTGCTACCTAGGCACCATGTTTTACCGGAGCAGCTCCTGGATGACGAGGTCTGTCAAGCAGCTACGAGGACAATGAAATACGTCGTAGTAGTGCTAACCTTCATCTTTGGAGTACTGCATCTGAGCTTCTGAGGCCTCCAAACGGTGAAATCCGACCAGCTGCCACCCAAGCTGACATTTCATTTGCCTCACTTAGTTATTCTTATTAGATGCATTTCCTGGAAGCTACTGGTAAGTGACAAATTTTATTTTATTTTTTTAAATTTAATTTTAAAACAATTACAATTACTCTAATCCGAAAGCATGCAATCTAGCATGTCAGAATCTGTCCATTTCTACAGCCATACGGCGAAAGGTTTTAGTTTCCTGGCAGCAATGAATCGGTCTTTTTATTTATGTGTGCGTTTGAAAACGCAATACTCTTGTAACTAATAATTCATACATTCTCCTCATTATCTTTACGAAATATCTGCTGTCCAAAACAGAGCTAATATAACTCCAGCTCCCTGGGAGATGTGCTGTTCAGTGTAGTTTAGCCACCAGAAAGACCAGGAGTGAGTTACGACTCTCAGGGTTTGTTGGTGGGTTTTTTTTTTTGTTCTTTTTTCTTTTTCCTTTTAATGAATTCCTTCCCAAAGTCGCCCCTGTTCATAGGACTCGCTGAAATATCTTAAGTCAAATCTTAAGCGCCCTAGCAGCTGTTGGGTGGGCAGAAGCCCAGCTGTCCAAACTTTATTGGCAGTAAATGTCATTCTTACACGCAAACCGCATGCCCGGAAAACCCAAAGGCACATCTTGGGCTATCACATCCCATCACGTTCCCCGACGAGATGTGAAAACCGAAATGGAAAACGTCAACAAACTCCGGCCGCGGCGAGGAGCGGGGCATGCCCGCTGACAAGCGTGCCGCAATGACAGAAATGGACTTGGAGTTGCAATTAGTGGCACTGTCATTTTCGGGCGCTCCTGCCAATTAATTAAGCCTGTCAAATGGAAAAACAGCGGCATTCACATGATAATTTATATAGGGAGAGACTAGCCTAGCAAAGCTGCCGCTGCAGCCAACAAAATTCCCTCCGAGCGCTTAAAAAAAAATAAAATAATAATAATAAAAAAAAGAAGTAGGAAGGGGTTGGGGGGGGGGAGAGAAAGTTAAACTGTCCTTGTTATAATTGTTAACTCTGATCACTCAAGTAGAAGACGGGCTGATTAAAACTCCAAACGAGCCCCTAGCTCGCTTAAATCTCAGAGTCCGGAATGATAGAATCAGAGGAGTTTATTCATACCATTAAGCCCCAGAGAACTTAATTGAAAGAAGAGCATAGCCTGGACCTTGACAAGCGGGAGGTCACAGTAATTGCTGCCGGACATATTTAACATTAAGATAATCAGGCCATTAATTACCCTTTGGATCATTAAATCAGCCAGTTGCAAAATGAAATTTCTGCCTCTATTACTCACTTGAGAGACCACAGGGGTGGCTTTTAATTTATCAGTGAGCTTGAGATACAAAGGACCAGGCTTGGGGAGGAAGGAAAGGGGGAGAAAGGGGGGGGTTTGCTTCAGCAGAGGCAGGAATATCAATCCGCCATGCTTGGTGATCGTGGCAAATTAACTAGGTAAGATAACCTCAGCTTCTAAAGGCAGAAGCTGGGGGTATGTAAATAGATGAGGGCAGACAGGGAGATCAGAGCCTGCACACCACTTAGCAGGATAATAAAGGAAATCATCCTTGATTATCAGTGCTAATTTGGACACTGCCGGTAGCTTGTTATGCGTGTTCTGAGTAGCATTTAATTAATTCAATTGCTTGTTAATGAGGGAAGTGACATGTGGGGAGCAGATGCCACCCAACTGCAGATGGGTTCTGGTCAGCCCTTCACAATAAAATCTTTTTTTTTTTTTTTATTTATTTTTAAAAACACCCTTCCCCCACCTCTGAAATGGGAAAGGTGTCAAGCATGAAGGAGCATTCAAAAGGCACAAAACACTGACCTCATCAGGCCAAGAACTGCTAAGAAACCAGACCTGACAATTGCGGATAGAGAGGTACTGATGTTCCCCCAGGCCCCATTTGTAACGCTGCGGCCTTATGCCAGGAGTTGGAGACCAACAGGACTATAACAGCAATCTGATGGCCAAAAGGAACAAGAAATGAGAGAGAGATGAAGTGGAGCATCCTTACAAGATTCAGGGTACGATAACGGGATCTTAACTACTCAGTTTCCCTGGGCTTGCCCTTTATCTGTACTGTCTATAATGAAGGAATAATTATTTTTACAAAAAAAGAGAAGGCATGGTTTAATATTTTTTCAAAGAAGTCGCTCCCCCGTTATCCCCCAGAAACCAGTGCACGCCCGGCATAGCGGACGCAAGCCTCGAAACAGCAAGCCAGGCCTCAGCCTAGGATTGTAAAAGTCTGCTAAATATAGTCGAGCTGCATAATGTTTTTTCTGACACCATTAAATTCAGTTCATTAGTGAGCGAGGGATCAAACTGGATCTTATGTCTTAAGGTGAAAGTCAATTCCCGACACTGCCGGCTCCCAACTCCAGACTTCTCAGACAGTGTTAAGAACCTCTCTATTTTCTTATAACCTTTGGTAACCAGAATAAACAGGGTGAGTGCTATGCAAACAGACTACCTGAGCAAAATTACAGCAGATGTTCCAACCTCCAAGTTCCATTTAAAGAGATGCTGCCTTGGCAGAGCTTAAAACTGCGCCTGAGCTTCTACTCAGCTCATCCCTCACTTTAAAAATACATTTTAATGGAGACAGAGGTTCTTTCTATTTAGGACTAATCTCAGAAAGATGCTGACATGGTGGAGCCCTTCAGCTTTAAGGTTTGCACATAGCTAATGCAAATATTCAGCATCGCTTGAGCAGGAGAACAAAAAGCATGGCTGGGATGGTGCCGGGATATCACTGTCCTCCCTCCTCTTGGCCAGCAGCTTCCAGCTGCTGGAGGTGGCCTCGCTGCTGGCACACCCCAGTACTCGCAGTGAGGCACAGATGGAGACCTTGGGAACGCAGAGAAAGAGGGTGAGGGCCAGGGAGCAGACAGTCACCTCCTGGAGCAGGCAGAGGGATGGTGGCAGCTCATCTCATTTGGAAAAGGCTAACATCATCATCTTAGGAAGCCGACGGTGGCAACAAGTCTTAAAAAACAGAAGCCACCTGGGCAAGAGAGCATGTGGAGAGGGCAAAGCATGTGAGGTGTGCCCAGAAGAAAGCTTAAATATCTGGTAGGAGATCCACACACCAGTGCAAAAGGCCCAGGCAAACCATGGTGCAGTGTCCCCAAGCTGGCTTCACCGCATCTCCAACATTCCTCCAAGGAGCAGTCCTGCCCCTGCCTCACTGGGCTGCTCCTGTGGTGCACCGCTCCAAATCAATGTTTTAAGAGTGTGCTTAAACAGTATCAATAGCAATTAAAGGGGAAAATCCTGATCTTATCCCTAGACCCAGTTAATTGTCGCAACATTGATTTACTCTAATTTGACTTCTCACTCCAAATTAAGCCCACACTACTGAAGGAGGGACCGCAGGCAAACTCTCCCTGCTCACCCCCTCCCCTCCAAGACAATAAATTTAATATTGAATACACTTGGAAAAAAAATGGCAGTTGTTGCAGGATCCATACTGAAAGATCTTTTTCCTTTTTTCCTCCTTTTTTTTCCCCCCCTTCCTGCGAGTAATTAAAAGATGCTTTTCTTGACTAATGATCCCCCTGTTTAGAAATGGGAAGTCGATACTCCTTCACCAGCAGTCAGCTTCAATTTGTCACAGGGCTCCCGAAGTTTGAGCGGCGGTTCTCGGGGCTGCTGGTAATTGCTGGAACCAATTACCAGCCTTCCAAAGCTGACCTAATCAGGGACCCACAGACACCACTGCTCAGAGGCCAGCTGGTCCCCATTCCCTTCCACATACACACATTTGCCTGTGCTTGGGTTTTCTGCTGCTTCACCGACTTTTCGTGCTCACCGGGAGCTCATGTTTATTCCTCTTTCCTCCCCGTAATCACACCAACACCCTCAGTCTGAACTCTGCCTCGTGCTACTGCTTTACTCTTCTTTACTGCTTTACGCTTCCTTGGGGATCCCATTCCACCTGTGCTCCCATAACCTGCGCTGCCTTCCGGTTTAATGCTAGAGGCCATCCAAGGTGTTGCTTCTGATCCAGAGGCACCAGAACGACATGGAGATCTGCTTATTTTATAAGCTGCCTCTCAGACTTTATGACACCTGGCATGTGTTAACATTGGAGGACATACCTGGGCAGTATCTCCTTGATGAAAGTAACAGGAGTTAATACCTTTTGCTGCAAAATCCAGCTTTGAGTTCACCCCCTCCAATCTGAGGGCCCTTCTGACCTTCAAAATACATTTGTATGTTTATCTTTCCCCATAACTTTCTCGGAGAAAGAGTTTTAAGTGAATTTGAGTGGGCTAGGAAAGGACAGTAGTATGGTATGTTTGATATGGTGAAAGTTTGATAACATTTAACTTATTTTTGAGCGTACAGAATTAAAAATGCAAGCTGTACTCAAAACCTGGCATATCTCTATTTCTATAACTATTGGTGACATTTTCCTGAGTAAGACTCTTTAATTATGCCGTGGCCTATGGTAACCATTTGGCAATCCCTCCTGCAAAACAGCAGTCTCCCTGGGTCTTTCCACCCTTCCCTCTACTCAACAGAAACGCATGGAACGCCACTGCAATGATTCAGTGATCAGTGTTGACTTCTCCTGAGCTGAAGGTACTGCTTTTGAAGCCATGTCAAGAATTCCAAGTTCCTTTTAGTCCAGCACGTGAATGCTCCTTGAGCCTCCCAGCCCCACAGATTCAGCATTCAATAGTCCCTTTTTTTGCCCCTAGAAAGCCCGTGGGTTTCCACCGATGGCTTTCTCTCCAATAGAAAGACACAACATGAAACTGTGAAACCCATGTATGTTTGATCCCCTCTACAAATGTCTATTAACAGAGGGCCCATCATTGTGCTCACAACTTTTGGTGCTTTGGGCGGGGGCACAGTGGAGACAAGAGTTAAGAGACATGCCTATCAAAGAAACCCATGAGAAGACTGTATGTGTCTCAGGTCTTTTACCGATGCTTTGTCCTAAGCCTTTCAATCGGTTGGCTAAGAAATCTGTCCTTGTGTTTCCAACACTTTGCTTGCAGGCACAGCCTGAAGGCCTGAGCAAACACGTTGAAAGCCGTGGAGGGTGGATTAATGAGTATATGTAGTGGAACTGAGAAAGGGAGCACTACGCGGGACAGATGTAGTAAGTGGGGCTGCAGAAGGGGACAGGGATATGAACAAATTCAGGAGAAACTTGGAGGAAAACATGGGAGTACTTCCCTCTCCCATCTGAAGGGGTTTTGGTGAGAACTCATTAAAAGCAGGAGCATGTTGAGCGCGTGAACCTCTGCATATAGCTGCTCTCAGACTCCAGCTGACCCAAGGCCCACCAGCATGGGCAGGAACAGCCACCCAACACTAGCTTATCAGGTCTCTCCCCCTTCAGGAGAAGTTTTGCTGAATGATTTTCTTCCCTGATCTCCAAATATCCTTGGACTCCCTTCATCCCTCCTCCACCGGAACGCCACATCTCAGCTCCCCAGCCATCTTTCTACTTGCTTACTTTCTTGCCTCTTCCCCCTTCAGTTCCTCAACAATAAAAAAGGGGTGTTTGTTTCAGCCCACCTTCAGGTCCGTTGTAGCTGCTCCTGATAGGATTCCTCATGCAAAACTGCAAACAGCAGCGAGAGAATGGCGAACACGCTTATATCTAAAGAACCTGAACTTATTTTCTTGCCACATCTTGGACAGAAGGATTATGATGCTAGTAGAGACCAAAGTAAAGTACAAAAGGAGGCACACACTTACAAAAAGAATATCTTTCAGATATTTATGTGAAAAACATCACTTCAGTCCCCGCTGAAACAGCGGAAAAAATCGGGGTAGCAAAGCAAGATTACAAATGCTTTGCGGGAAAATTTTCACATAATCTTAATTCCTTTTTTTCTAATGGCTCTTCCATCATGTAAGTGTGCACTTGGACACACAGACGGAAATGCGTATTTATAAAACGAATCTTTATACCTATTGTTCAAAGATGTTAGAGCCCAGGAAAAAAGTACAACTATGTCACTGACAAACATAAACAGATGAATATATACATGAAAATATAGAGCAACAACGAAAAATCACAATAAGCTCTGAGCATGAAATACAAAGAGAACAATGTTGATTTTCTAGAAGCAAAACTCACTTCCAAACACAAAAACCTGAATAATTTGATTCAAACAGATGGCTCCCTTCATCACAGTCAAGTGTATTTTACATTTTTCATGATAGTATCTTTATTATATGCACACTAAAATGATTTTTTTAAAAATAAAAATCCAATTGAGTGTATGCCTTTTCCTTTTGGAAGTATTTAGAATTGAGGTATCTCTCCAGCTCACCTCAGTAGTAAGGAGTAACACCTATCTGTTAGTTGCAACAAGGTAAGATCTCTGGATTAATGTAATACTAATGATTGAAAGGCAGCGATAAATTGATTTCAATCTACCTGATGAAATCATTATATTAGCTGCCTAATAATATACATGTATACAAGCAGACATACAGCTTATGCATGAACAGAATCTCTGTCTAGATCTCCCTGAACATTTTTATATGCATAGTCATTCATCTAAGTAGCCTGATTAATGTTCTGGCTTCATTCTCGAAGATGAACCAAAGGTGGCACCACAAATTCATTTTTCAGGGTTAACGAAATAATGCAATAAGAAACAGTTGACTTTATTACAGGCATCAGTACAAACCTACTCCTACACCGTAGGAGGTGGCCCAGGTATATGCTCCCAAGTTATAATTTCACTTGATCTGGTACTGGAAAAAGCAGGATCCAGAAATACACATAAACAAAATCAGAATGTAATTCCCTCTGATTCCTCTCATATGCAGGAGGCAAACACTGAGAGCTAAACCTCCATCGCGCCGTTTGCTACCTGTGGACCGACCAGTGCTCGGATGCAGGCTGCCCCCCTGGAGCTCGCCCTAAGACAATTATAACGCACTTCTGAAGACAACTTCAAAGATTGGCCCAGCTGTGCAAGATAGCCCAGAAGGTCTTTCTCCTGCCTGAACCCCCCTGCTGAAACGCAGTCTGCCAGAGGTCACTCTGCTTCCCCCAAGCCAATACCTTAGTTGCAACCATTAGCACTTACATTTTGTATTTTCAGAACAACTTCCTCCTTTGACACTGATCAGATAAATGAAGTGTAAAAAACCTTTAGCTTTTGGTAGGACAACACATTGCAAAAAGAAGAATTTCGCTGTGCTGAGCTGTGACTGGTAGGTAAAACACTGTTCTCATGGGAAACACACACTCCCCCATCAACTTACGCCTTCATATATAGCACATAAAAAAATATAAGCGAGTCCACAGCGCGCCAGACTTTCAACATTCATGATGAGAACCCAAAGACCTGATGGCCAGGTACAAATTCCTGGGTGAGCTTCAACTACTGAAGGCAGATTATTAATCAAAAAACTGATAGTCCAAGAGCCAGGAACTTTGTGGCCGACCGAAACAAAGAAACGCATTACAGTATAATTTAGATTGAGGAACAACCAGGCGGGAGGTTTCAATCTCCCGCTGTTTTGCCGGTCAGTCAGTTGAACAAAAAAATTTGTAGAGCTGCTGAGGAAACCTTCACAAGAGTGAAAAAGTAACGGGGTCACTCAACTTTTGACACCCCCCTGCCCTTTGACACACATTCTTCCTGGGCATGCAGTGAAGATATATATACACATAATGATTTTTATAAGGCTTACTCCAAGGGAGAATTAAGTCCATGTTGTAAAACACTGTAACGCCCTACCACCTCTGACTGCAGTGCCAAAACGAGGATTTATGTGCTCACAGCTTACAGCCTTGGTCGCGTGCAGTATCACGTGCCGCCTGCCCGCTGCACGCCACGGTGAGATGGAGTAGGAAAGCCTACCTTGTGGAGTCTGACGACGGTTTCATATGGCCTTGGCTGCTTTCCTCCCAGACACTGTTTGCCAGCTCGTTGCCAATAGAAGACATCACCTTGATGAGCTCTATAGGCCAGTCATCCAGGTCGAGAGAGCGGACCCGGGAGAGGTGCGTGCCAAGGTTTCGGTGTATACCTGAGCATTCAATACATATGAGGGCTCCGAGATTCAGGCTGGCCCAGTCAGGGTCTACGGGAAAAAGAACACAAGCAATTAGTACAATGAAACACTGAACAGAACTTTCTAGTTAATGTTTGTAGATAAAGATTTTGGCTCCAGGGGAAGAAAAAGGCAGGTGTCCTGTCCAAACGCACAGCTGGAAGGTCTTCCAGAAAGGTCAATTTTGCCCTGTGGAGATGCTAAGCCTTCTGAGAAACCCTCAAGGAGTAGAAGAAAAAGATTGTGGAGGGGGGGGTCTCAAAAGATGTATCATTCCACCTTCAGTCGAAAGAAAAATATGAATTAGAAAGAAAAGAAGAAACAAAGAAAATATAAATGCAGTGGCAGGCAGCTGATGATGAAGTAGTGGAGAAAGCCCCTCCTTGGGAATCTAGAGCCACTTGTAGCCAATTACAAGGGAAAAAGGAGGGGGGAAAAAAAAAGAGCGACTAGATACAATGTCTCTGTGGCTAACTATATCAACTCCCTTAATAACCATCTATATCATCACCTACATATGGCTTTTACATCTAACACACTATGGGGTATGTTTTCATCTCTAAGATCAGGGAGATAAGTACTAAGATGAAAATGTGATACTTTGAACAGTCCCAGTTTTAGTGTACGAGCCAGAAGGATTCCACCGACACACACACACACACAAAAATAACCCCGCAAGCGATAAGGCTGTGACAAACCTGACAAAAGCCGGGAAATTCAAAGTCATTTCCCAAGATGGTTCACTTTTTTGTCACTGTTCTGTGTTATTTAAATCTAGATTTGTATGAAACTCCCTCTCTCCAACAAACATTCATTTTAACAAATGCAATGAAAGTCGTATGGGAGGAATTTTTGGTGGTTTTCTTTTTTTTTTCTCTCCCCTGCTGTCAGATCTTTTCTTCTCACCTCACCCTGGGCCTCCCAAAGAACTAGCAGGCTATCACGAATGCCAAGCAGGAATATGGCGATTAATTGAGAGGGCAGGCAATTTTAATTCAAATCTAAATAAAATTTAGAGCTGACAGAAAATTAATTTCCAGTGTCCCCTTCCATTCGGGGAAATTTCATCCAAAGACTCACTTCTACTTTATGTAACCCAAAATTGAAAAGTTATTTTTGGCAGCTAAAATGTGTGGAAACAAAACGTTTCCTAGTTCTTTGCCATGTCGTGTTTGGACAAAAAAATATGAAAGGAAAGCAGATCATTTTAATTGCAAAGTCCCACATTTCACTGACGGCATTGAGTGACATTTTTCAGTCAGTCCTTAGAAATCTAAAAATATCCCCAACAAGCAAAATCCCCCCATCTTATTTCAGCTGAGCATGAAAACATATATTTTGTTTAAAAAGTTCCTGTCCTTACCAAGGACTAGGAATATACAACATTTCAGATCTCCAAAAAATAAGGTGAGACAGAACTCCTTCCATGCTTTCAAAGTTCTTGGTAAGACAACCATGACAAACTCATTTCTTGCATATTTCTTCAGGTCACCTCCACCAGTTACTTTCGGTGCCTTGCCAGTGGGGGAACCAGTAGTCTATCTGAAACACACTAAAAATCCCCAAACGCTAATTTGTAGGTAAAAGCTTAAATGGAGCAGATAATAATTTAAAATTTGCAAACTGTGTCTCAGAATGAAATCTCCGTCCCCGACCTGCAAAGGCCAGGGTCATCTTCACAAAAATAACAAGTGCAATGAGCTCAAAGAAGCACGAACTTAAAACGAAGCAAGAGAAAAAATACTGATTAATATTTCCCAATTCTTATGATGTTGAGGACCTGATCTCCCTCCCAAATACTTCCCGCGTACCTGAAGCACATCTAGTGTATCTTCTACTAAATAAATTTTTAAAATATTCACCTGCTTCCAATTAGCAGTGCTGGTATGATTGAAGTAGTCCACCAAAGTGATAGCCAAGAAGTTACATGAAATTTTATCAAGATGGTATTTTAAATGTCAATCATCTGACAACACAGAGCCGAGTTTGAAGGTGGCAAACTAGGAAAGGCAAGTGTTGAACTCATTATAGCCATCCAGTGAAAAACCAAACATGTTGATCTTTGTTACAACTGGATAACATGGAGCAAGACAGGGCTCTGATGAGGAGCTTGGACAAGTGGCATCATTCACTGGATTCTGGGAGAAAACCTAACATCACGTCACTTATGACATCTGTCTCAGTGTAGTCACGTGAAAAATTGTTCTCAAAAGGAGTTATGCCGGATGACACAAGTCACTACCCATCAATAATAAAGGCAAGCTGTTGTAAACTACATGCTCAGGGATGTCCATTTTCAATTCACTGCTCCTATCTGGATCTTCCTCCTCCTGTATACAGTCGAGCACTTTTAAAATCTCACACTTGAAATTGGTTACCACTGATTTATACTGAAAAGAACCACATGTGGTTAGTAAGCCATAACTATTCAAGCTATTTTTTTTTCCTTTTGTTTTTAGATGATCAAAAATCAGCTCACTTTTCCTGCTGATGCCAAGAGTACTTCTGAATTGGAGGAGGCTCTGAATACTTACAAGCATGTGGCAGGCTTTCCTCCAGTATGCATACATCCAAATTCGATGGTAAAAGAAGGAAAGAGCCCATTTAATGCAGCTATAGAATCACAGAACGGTTTGGGTTGGAAGGGACCTTCAGAGCCCATCCAGTCCAACCCCCCTGCAGTGAGCAGGGACATCCCCAACCAGAGCAGGTTGCTCAGAGCCCCGTCCAGCCTGGCCTTGAGTGTCTCCAGGGATGGGGCATCGACCACCTCTCTGGGCAACCTGGGCCAGGGTCTCACCATCCTCAGTGTGAAAAATGTCTCCCTTATATCCAGTCTAAACCTACCCCCCTTTAGTTTAAACCATTACCCCTTGTCCTGTCACAGCAGGCCTTGCTAAAGAGATCGTCCCCACCTTTCCTACAGTCCCCCTTTAAGCACTGGAAGGCCGCAATAAGGTCTCCCCGCAGCCTTCTCTTCTCCAGGCTGAACACCCCCAGCTCTCTCAGCCTGTCTCCACAGCAGAGGTGCTCCAGCCCCCTGATCATCTTTGTGGCCCTACTCTCTGGACCCACTAAAAAGCTAGCTTCCTCTCTTTGTTTTACTTACAGGTTGTCAAACAAAATATGACCTTTTAAACCTGACTGAACATTCCCAGATTACAATTTTCAGCTGCCCATATTCTTAATGGTGTTTCGTTCTCTCCTTCTCTGAACACCTCCTCCCCATTTTGACTTGCACCTCAATCAGACTGATCATTTGAAGGTGAAAGCTCTTGGAACAGCTCTTTTAGGAGAATAACCCCTTCCCACCATCTCCCTCATCGCTTTGGACATGAGGTTGCTGACTGCCAAAAGGCTTTGCCATGCTAAATCCTGATGAGTTCAGCATGTGCAAGACAATGCTGGGCTGAGCAGAAGAGGGGCAGGGAGGAGCAGAAGAGCCAGGGAAAGGAGAAGCAGGGGGCGAAGGCATCATGCAAAGAGTTGCAGCAAAGGAGAGAAAAGTTTACATCTTTTCTGTTCTTTAAAAGGTTGTTTTTTTTTCCTATTCTGAATATTAAACTGAATCTTGTGATGGGCCTGATAGGTTTCCCAGGGCCACCCAAATGATTTCTTCAGTGTTTGGCTCTCAAATGCAAAATACACCGTAGCACGTTATTAGACTCCTGGACTGGAAAACTCACGATGAGACTCTCCCTCTTTAAGCACTGCCTGTTTTCTTCTACAGCAGAAAAGCCCTGATATTCAACACTCTCCAGATATCTTGAAAGAGTGACTCACTCATATCTATCCTCTCACCTGCTCTTCAAGCAGTAAGACTGGAAGAGCTAAAATCCTTCAGGGGCAGGAATTTAGCTGGGTTTGCCTAAGCAATTTGATACTCTTCAGTGCCGCCTCCAGACAGAAGCCAGCACTGGGGCTCCCATGCTCTGGGAAAAGGCAACAACAGTTTCCTTCTGAAACATGAAACGAGATCTTCTTGGGCAAACACTCCAGCACCTAAAGAGCACTTTGACTCATCTATTGCTCTGGGATGGGCACATTAAAAAAAGGACTTTAAAACTTCAGCCTGAGGCTGCTAAAGGGGCCGAAGGCTGGTGTCACGCAGATGCTGCTGGTACTACTGCTGCTGATTAACATACAACAAGGCAGAAATTCCCTGGTGAAACAAAGTGCTGTGATGAAGTGCTAAAAAGGCAAAGAGCTCTAGAAAGAGGAAGAATGAGACTTCTGAAGTGGAAGATTGATGGCTCTTGAATAGAGCTGAGAGACAGCAACATCTCATATTCCTTTGCTCCCAAACATCTGGCTTTGTGAAGATGCAAACTATGTAAGCTTTCCACAAGAGGGCTGGTGTTTGTGATGCTAAATGCTCCGGGGGGTAAGGACTCGTCCAGGCAAGGCAGAAAGGGAGAGAAGGAAATAAAGCAAAAAGCCAGGCAGAAAAAGCAGCAGGCTGAGGTTCACCTCATGTGCATGTTTACGTTTTAAGATGCATCGCTTTGGAAATAGCTGACATTTTTCAAAAGGAATGATGGTGGCCTTAAAATTAGGGAGGCCAAATGGCAAGAAGAGTCAAAGAGGGTTTAAATCATCTCCAAGAATACAAACAATTAAGAGAGGTTCCAGCTGAGATTCCAAAATCAGCCCCACTCTGTCCCCCCCGAAAGCTACATAACCCTGCTCCAAGTGCTGCCAGAAAGGGCAGTCCCACCCTGCCCTCTCTCAGCAACATGTTCTCGGCACATCCCTCCTGCTGGCACCCTGCATGCGTGGCCAGCTTGACCCATGAAGCAATCTGGATGAAAGACACCCTGGCTGGAAGTGGGGGGGGAAGTCCTGCTTTCTTGCACACTCGTTTTCCTGATTAAACATCTAGCTTGGCCGCATAAATACCAGGGTATGTGCAAGACTGGGGAGCAAAACACGCACCTTGGGGATAGCGTGGACTCTGGGAAGAGCTGAAACGGATGATGGATAGATCGAAAGGACGTGCGTGGGTGTGGGAAGAGGCCTGCAGTAAAGGGACTGCATGTTCCCACTCTGCCTGGGTGACCACTTAAGCAGGGTCTGGGAAAATGCCACCCACCGCTGTACAGACTGGAGCAGAAATGAGTAACACTCCCATTGCGGTCTGCTCACAGACAGCAGTGAGTACTTCAAATGAGCTAAATATACATCTGGGTCACTTGAAGACCCCGTCCTTCTCATATACAGCACAGCATTTTATATGCCTTTTACTTGAACTACATCAAAGCTTTGGCGTAAATCTGAATGACTACCAGGTCACTATGAAAGAACGCTAATAAATAAGAGTCACTTTGGGCTGTATATGTTAAAATACCAGCCAAACCAACATTTCCCCTTGTTTATCACCTGCTGGATTACTAGCCAGTGGAATGTAAAGACCTTAATTTATCCACGTTGCTATTATTTCCCTCTGCCTGTGAAAAGTCTCTGTGAAATCTCTCTTTGGGATCTCCCTCCAGCAGGTCAACACGCTGTTTTCATGGCGCTCCAGTCCTAGGGCTCAAAGCCCGGTCCAGCCACGGGGACAGGGCAGCTGCCTTTGTTCTCGATCCATCTCCCATGGACGGCATATGACTATCTGACAGTTTTCAAAAGAAGCAGTTAAAACCAGTCTGTATGTGAAGCGCATTTTGATGGTATTGAAAAATCTTTGTTATTTTAAATGGCTGTTAATGTGCTAACCACCTTCCCCTCAAGCCTTCTGAGGATGAAGCAGGGGATAATAGGTTTGTTTGGTGGATGACCCAATCAGCTAAATTGCTAACTACACAGATAGCAAATTAGTCACGCAAAAGCACTTGCACTTCCAAATGAATGTTCATTTTAAAGTTAACTGGGATGCTAGAATGGCTTAGACCAGTAGTCAAAATCATGAATGGCCAGTCTTAAAAAATAATTATACCCAAAGAAAAATAAATGAATATTTTTCCATTTTAAGCGCATGCAAAAATCACAAGAAAAGTTCTGACTTTCAAATATCAAAGCAATAAAAATGCACAAGTTCTCCATCTTTCTGCTTCTACAACTAATTGCTTTAGAGCAAGAGTACTTCCTTTTTGTGGCTTTGTTGCAAACCCCTGGAACTAAAGAGCACCAGAATAATGACCTCAGCCGGGGTTAGTGAGGAGAACTGCAGCTCAAAGTATTCTCAAGAACACTTCTCTGAACGCTAAGTATATGTTTTAAAAAATAAAAAAAAAGAGAAAGAAACACAAAGGGGAGGAAAAAAAAAATCCCAAATCAGTTTTCTAGCATCCAGATATAATGAGCAATGACTTTGGTTTCTTCTGACAAGTAACTAAAAAAACCAACCAAAAAAAAAAACCCAATCAAGCTCTACCTCTTTGAAAATATCACCATGGCACACATGCCCTCTCCACGCCAAACAGGAGGAAAATGCAAGTAACTGATGTCAAACAGCAAACTTCTTTTTCCTTTTCTTCAAAAGAAATGCTGACATTTAAAGTGGCACGTGAAACAAGGGGAAAAAAATAGGATGTGCCTGACACAGCATATATTAAGTATGAATTCGCATAAAATAAGTCTGATTAAGCAAACTCCATAACGAAGAAGAAACGTTCAAACAACCTATGGAACGTAATACCGAAAAAGACAAAGCCCACGGCGGGCATTCACCTAAGTCTCAGCCAGGAAGAAGTCTTGGCCAAGAAGGAAAAGAGGTCAATTTTCTGAAGCCAAGCAGCCGTACTTACTCTGTGCTTCACAGTCCACGCAGTGGGAATTGCCTCTGATGTTCCTTATGGACTGAAGGGCCATGGCTTCGTTCTGACTTGTCAGGCGGGACTGTGTGGATTTAAAGAAATACGTTAGCAACAAATAAGAACCCAGTAAAAAGGATTAGATGACACAACTGTCAGCTGAACGAACAGCAAACCCCAAAGCTTAGACCAAGGTTGTATGAACGTGATTAATTAACCCAAGTCCTTGGTTTGCCTCCGAAGAAATGGTGATCTTTGGCATCTCCAGGTACTGCAAGTCCATGCCTGCCAAGCAGGGACTCCTCTTTCCTCCCGTGTTTCTGACAGCGGAGGATTTCTCCCAGGGTTCTCTCCATTCTGCCCAGGAGCTCCCAGTGTTTTGGAGTCTCCAGTCTGGATTCTAACAAGGCGGGAGACTGCACAGAAGAAAACCCAAGCTTCAAAATGAACGTTGCTATTCACAAGTAAAGCGGTCACAGTGTAGGTTTACTTCTTGAGATAAATTAGATAAGAATATTATTTTATAAAATCAATTTCTTGTATTGATGTTTATGCTTTTGCTAATGAAGACTAAGGGATGGTTTGCAAAAGCAACTGAAACCTTTTTATCATCAAAAGGTCAGATTTAATCAAATGGCTCCCATTTAAATTCTCTCTATGCTGACCTGCAAATGACCTCTACTTGGGCCTGGAAAGACTGTCAGGAGAGTATCACAGAATCCCAGCA